>CAVMGG010000617.1:0-73078 GCA_963680895.1 Fragum sueziense
CATCAAAAATGGCTACTTGTGACTTTGTTAACACTCTAGCACATACAAAATTTTGACCAATCAAAGTAAAACCTGGCCACAATGTTGATAACCATAAGATTTAGGATGAATTTGTATTTCAGTGAGATCGGAGCATGAGGTCTGAAGTTATGTGCCCTTGAATTTGACAAAATTGACATTCTTGACTGTTTTCGACTTTTTACACTCTAGCATCTACAATCATTAACCAATAAAGCTAAAACTTGGACATAATGTTGGTATCCTCAAGATCTCAAATGGTTTAGATTTTCAATTTGATCGGATTAGATAGTCATGAATTATAAGTCCTTCAATTTGACAAAATTGCTGTTTTGACTGTTTCGACTTTGTTTACACTATAACATCTACACATATTGGATAATCAAAACAAATCTTGGTCACAATGTTAATTGGTAACCATAAGATCTTGGATGAGTTATATTTTCAGTGTGATCGGAGCAGGAAGGCCGGAGTTATATGCCATTGAATTTGACAAAATTGCAGTTTTCGACTTTTTTACACTCTAGCATCTACATTTATTGACCAATCCAGACAAAACTTAGCCGGTCATGATGTTGGTGACTATAACATCCTCGATAAGTTCAATATTCAGCCTGATCGGACCAGAAAAAACAGAGTTGTGGGTCCTTGAATTTCTCAACATTAACATTTTCGACTCTATTTTCATTCTAACAACCACTAATATTGACCAATCAAGACACAACTTGGTGACAAAGTTGGTGACCATAATATCTTGGATTATTTCATTTTTCAGATTGATCAGGCTAGAAAAATAGAGATATGTGCGCTTGATGGTGAAAAAATTGCCGCTTTTAAGCGAGCCGGAACTTTATTTCCGGGGAGCTAAGTATGTCACAGCCCTAGTGTCGGTGTCGCGTCTCATCCAGTCCTGTGCCACCCCGTTGTGTCTTCACTTGAAAAACTTTAACCTGGTTCATATCTCAGACACTATTAGAGATACAGCCTTGATATTTCACACATGGGTAATTCCCACCAAGACCTTTCATTTGAGACCATGATCTTGTGGCATTGACCTTACAGTTTGACATACTTTAAAAAAAATTTAACCTGGCCTATATCTTATGTAGCATTACGGATAAAGCCTTGATATTTCATGTATGAATACCTCATGCAATGACCTTGACATTCAAACCATGATCTTTGACCTAGTGACCTTGACCTTTTACCTTGGATTCTGTTTTTGTGACCAGCTTTCGTATAGGCGACTTTGTTTTCACTCTAACAGCGAAAAATATTGACCTATCAAAACAAAACTTGGACATACTGTTGATGAGACAATAGCTTGATCAGAACTATGTGTTTTGAGTTATGTGTCATTGACTGTGACAAAACTGTTGTTTTCTTCGACTTTATTCTCATTGTAACAGCCACAAATACTGATTGTTCCAGACCCGTAAGATTATGAATGCAATTTTAAGCTGGGTCGTAATCTCGCATCCTAAATAATGTGCTCATGGACATGACAACATCTTGACTTTCAGACTATCTAGGTTCAGGTAAGCGATTAAGGACCATCATGGTACTCTTGTTTTTATTTCATAGCGCAGTGGCATTCCGTTTGTACTGCACATGACTGGTTGCCTTTGTATCAAGAATGTTGAAATACCAATCTACACAAGTATTCAAAGCATGCAGTTTTACAGTGCTTACATCGCTTTGATTGGATATCATTAAGTATTATGTATCTAGGCTTGCAAAACAATTCCCAGGTACTGAAATACATAACAGCATTGGTGCGTTATCTACAGTTATAATACCATCTCTGTTGAAAGTTAAGAGCGTTACGTTTAAAACTTTTCGAGTAAGAAAAGAAAACATATTGAGCAATGTCGTTTTACCAAAAGGTGACATAAACTTGCGAGATTTGATTCAGGACGATGATACAATTCTGTAAGGCTTCGCAAACGTCCTCATAGGCATGAGATACGATATTATTACCTATCTTAAGGTAGAATACCCGTAATGAGATTCGCGCGACGTAGGAATTATTCGGGCGACGTCGACAACATTCGGTTGCTGAACTTTCCACTGCCGAATGTTAAACGACCGCGTCCGAATACGTTCGGATACGTGACGACGACGCTCGGAAAAGGGCGATGTTTTATGAATTATGAATCTCAAAATGGTGACATTGCTGGTATTCTACCTTAATTGCATTTCTCGATGCTTTCCAAAGCATTTTATATCAGAGACGTCAAAACGAGACATTGTATGATAAATTGTGAAAGCTTTCCAACACAGACTTGGTTTGACATCCCTGTTAGAAAATGCTTAGACAAACATCAAGGCAAAAGATGAAAAGGTTGGTAACCAATTAAAATGCTGCTAACCAGCATTTTCTTCTTTTGTCTTAATATTTTCTTTGCTATAACGTTCACACGTGCTTTGATAATTACTATTAATACTGTCGTCAGCATATTTGAATTTGAACCACATTTTGGAAAGGGCTAAATCGTGATGGTCTTTTCCAAATACTTACAGGGCTGGTATCACATACCAATCCCAACCGACTACCTCTACTTGAACCTTCTGTATAATGGGTAACCGGAAATATGTTTATCTTTTCATTTCAGTAGATCAAAGTCTAAAAGTCGTAGATAAACGTTTATTATGATCTAAATGTATCATTTATCATAGCACTCCCAAGAAACAGGTCTAACTTCAGAATGCCACAAGGTTAGACTTTTTACATATCACTGTTCAAATACGGTTTTTATGGCAAACCTACTGTCATTGGCAATTTAGGTCATTGCTCTGTGCTACTGAAGTCAAGAAACTGTGCACTATATTACTGAAAGACATGTGGATGGAAGGAACATTTTAATCCGTATTTACCCTTTCCCAAATAAGATCTGATTTTGACGTATGTTATACAAAGCTTGAGAAAACAATGAGGGAAAAGAAGAAAATGCTGATTACCAGCATTTGCTCATTCTGTCTCAATATTTTCTGGTTATATTTTACACACATATTTTCAAACATAACCCTACGATTGTGTCGTTTGGGAAAGGGTTAAACACAATGACTCTTCGACTCCTTACAAGATAATGGGTTTCGGAAAACATTGTCGAAAATGATGATGAAATTGCTTGTAAAAAGCAGTGTCTTAATTTTGCCGTTTGGAAATGGGGTTTTCAGTAGGACAGCCGCCGAACACAAGACCTCGTACAAAGAACAAGTGAGTCAGAAATAACCTATTTAGACACATAAACACTTTTTGGCGCCCAACAAGATAAGAACTTTGGAAAACATCGGAGAAAAAATACTTGTGACTTTGCCACAGATCCCCCAATGTCTTTTTAAGAGGTCGTACACTTTTTTATGGACTTGAAAATAACGTCTGCAACATATCTGAATATGAAACGATCTATGGATTAATCTAAAATTACAACGCCCAACTACTTTAACAATATTTTCATAATTTGATTAAACATTGAAAACGAGTTGTGTTAGGCCAGGCCCCGGTTTCTCGAAAAAACTTAAGTATATTCTCATGAGAACATGCTCAACTTCAAAGGGATACTCTCCAACGTTGAAGGGTATTCGAGTGAAGTTCACGTGGATATCGTGCGATTTGAGCACGGTGCTCAGATTTGAGCATGAGAACGTACTTAAGTTTTTTCGAAAACCGGGCCCAGGTCTTTATTAATATTGAATACAATATTATATTATATTATGATTTGGGAACTAACTAAACTTATTATGTTAGGGTGTATTCTGAGATTATGTTAATTTTCTTCAAAAATAGCTTAGTCACGAACGTCAACAGTTTCGATTTTTTTTTCAAATTTAACTCATTACCACACAGTGACTCTGTTTGACTCTCTTAATGCAAATGGCTTGGCAAAACATTGTGGGAAACGAAGAAATTGCTTGTGAAAAGCAATTTCTTCATTTCCCACCATGTTTTCTACCAAAAAAAGACCAAAATATTTTAAATTTTCTTAACTTGAAATTGTCCTCTGCAACGTCTTTGAATTTGGACCAGTCCAAAACTTGCCGTTTGGGAAAGGGTTAAAAACTGCCGATGACGACTATAGATGTTGATTAGAACTACAGATAAGAGAAGGTCATGTTTTTGAAAATGCAATGATTCTTTTTCAGTTCATTATTTAACCCATCAGGCCCGTAGGAAGCAATTTCATATTGGGGGGCTAAAGCCCTTGTCCAGAATATTGGGGGAGGGGGGGGGCTAATTTGGATTTTCCCAAAATTTTCAGTGTAAAATTAAGAAAATCCGACATTTTTGGCCAACATTGGGGGGCTTAGCCCCCCCCCCCCCCCAAGCCCCCCCCCTTGTTCCTACGGGCCTGCCCATTACCACACAATGACTCTTTTTTGACTCCTTACAAGATAATGCCTTTGGAAAACATTGTGGAAAATGAAGAAATTGCTTGAGACAAGCAATTTCTTCATTTCCTACAATATTTTCTACACAAAAAGACAGAAAAATGTAAAATTTCATACACTTTAAATTGTCGTTTGCAACACCTTTCAAATTTGAACAGTCCAATTTTTTTGTAGTTTGGTAATGAGTTAAACCCTATTTTGTGCGTAGTCATCGAGGTGATTACCCACAACTAAGGGTTTACAATTTCTTTATCCACACGCTTATCTGTTGTTCTGGTTGATAAAGACAGGATAAGTGTAACATTATATATCGTTAAAGTGACATTTCAGATTTTTTTGTCATAAATTTTACTTTTATTTTTATCTGAAAGAGCATATTTCCTTATGAAAATTCTGAAAATTTCGAGCCAAAATATTGCGCCGTTTACGAGAAATTTATATTTTTGTGTTAAAATTGAACAAATTGTTGTGGACAACAGTTCGGATTTATATGCAATTTATCGATTATGTCTCAACTTTAAACGCGTGTTTCTCGCTTATTGGCAACAACTTCAAAAAACCAATAGTATTTATACTCATTAGAATAACCAATCTTGGCATCAAGACATACTTTAAAAAATTGAAATTGGAATGAAATGTCCCTTTAAAGATATTGAAACAAAGTTATCAGCATTTTTCTTTATCTTGCCTCTCTATTTTCAGATGGAAACAAACCAAGTTCAGTTTGAGATCTAATTTTTTTTTTCAAACAGACTTATTCATGGCATGATTTTTAATCAGCACATCCATGCATCTAAGGAAGATCGGATCCATGCTTTTTTAGAACATTGTCATTTTTAGCTCGCCAAAAACGAACTTCTCAGAAGAACTAATGTCACACCCTCGGATGTCGGATTCGGCTTCTTCAAAAACTTTAATCTGATCCATATCTCATGCCCCGTTAGAGATACAGTTTTGATACTTCACATATGTGTACCTGTAACCAAAACCTTTAATCAAGGACCATGACATTTGACACTGTGACATTGACCTTTGAGTTTGACCTCTTTATTACCGTTTTAAAAAAACTTAGCCCGGCCTATATGATAATTATGCCCTATTACAACTACAGTCTTAATATTTCACATGTGGGTACATGTACCATTTTCCAAGACCTTAGTTTTGGGTCATTGACAGCTACCTTATCGACGAACTCTTCATGAACTTTGCAAATAATAAGTCTCAGGAGATATTTTCCTATCATCTCAAAGAATTAATAGGCCCATCCTAAAATAGTAGCTAACAGTTTGTAAACCCATACCCACGCAGTGACTTTTTGACCCCTACAAGATAATGGCTTTTGAAAACATTGTGGAAAATGAGTAAACTTCTTGTGACAAGCAATTTCTTCATTTCCACAATCGGGTATGTCACAATCAGAGGCGCAAACTTTGTTTCACCAAGGGTGATTTTTCAAAGTCATTTAAAACAAAAGTGACACATTTTCTTGAAACCTAAATGATATTATTATCTTTGTGAAAATGATAACATTTTTTACATAGATTTAAAGATTTTAATAATTGTACATGTAAAACTTGGGATTTTAGATTGAAAAATCAAGTTGCATAATATTATAATTTCTTACACATACTTTGAGATATTATCAATTTCATTTGATATGGAGAAATCATTTCTAAATTAGATATGAAATGACCTTTTTCAGTTTTCCAATCAATTTCATTCAGTATGTCTGTAGAGCTCTAAAAGTAATAAATATTGACAGCAATTTTATTTTTTAATGATATATACGAGGGTTGTCCCAATAAATCGTAGACAACGTAGATAAAACAGAAATCACTCAATAGATATTTCTATTTTTTTCTATAGATTATAGCCACATATATTGACGGCAGTTTGACAAAAAATCAAGTTGACTGCTTATTGTTTACAAAATATATACTAAATTTAGCAAAGGCATGTACAGACCCGCGGCGCACGTCACAACGTCATATAATAATAACGTTACTTTTTCACCGGGAAATGAACCCAGAAATGTCCAGGATTATTCCATCCGTAACGCGTTTCCTTGTGTTATGATTAATCTATAGACACATCTCGCAGGTACTTTTGATGCTAAAAGATGTTTTTAAATACATGGAACCTTTATTATCTCAAAGTCCGTTTTATTCGCCACCCACTTAACCATTTACTGTTTTCCCTAATCAGTTACCTCTTTTCTTTAACGCCTGGTTTTTTATATGAATTTAGCATTCTCCGAGAAGCAATATAAAAATTTCTCTTTGAGACTCTTTTTTTAAGAAAAAATCCATTCATGTATCCGGGACACATTGCCATGTATTTTGATTTCTTTCGTCTTCTTGAAAGAGTCCTATGTCTCATTCCGCTATCCACAACAAAACGTGTAATTTTACGGTGCGCCGCAATTTTCTCAAACGTCGTCTTTTTACGTCAGCGCAACTGTTATTTGTTTTCACTTAAAATTCCTTTGTTGGAAAACAAATAACGTCAATGTTTTGAAATTTTGCTCAACTGCAAAACAGTATTTGCTTAAGACGGCCATGTAAACGGTTTTGACTGGAAATAGGAACCAATGTGTTAAACCACGCTAGTAACTCAGGAACGATGAGCGGGAAAGACGTTATTTTTTACGTGCGCCGCATGACCGTTATACACTTAAAGTAAGTGGTTATAACAGGATATAAAGGAACGACATTTACAGAAAAGGGATGAATATAAATTCGAAAATGGACAAATAATATTCTCACAAAATATAAACATTGTGCGACGTTAAAAAGATAAGTTATTAAATGTGTCTACGATTTATTGGGACAACCCTCGTACATTGGTTATCCTTATACGAATACCTATACATAAATGATGACTGTTAAAGTTGGTCATATTTGCATTGAATATCGTCTACGGACTGGACATTTTTGCAGTTATTACTGTTCAAAGGTATCAATTTTAAATTTAATTGACAATAGGTAACACCAAAACTTTATTTTTTAATTGCATAACTTGTAACAAGAAAAGTACAATTCAATAGAATAGAAGACATTCAGACAAACGGACAGACGATAAACATTGATCGATCACAATACCTTAATTAGAGCACTATAATATCAGGTGAGCTACAAATACTTCGAGAAACTAGTATAACTGGCAATGGTTCAAACAAACTACGCACTTATAGAATTTTTAAAAGTGATTTTAGTGTTGAAAATTATTGCAAGATCATTTTACCTACTAGACACAGAGCGGCGTTCTCTAAGTTTAGATGTGGCGTGGCACCTTTAAAAATAGAGACTGGTCGGTACGAAAGATTACCCATTGCTGAACGTTTGTGTCCTTTTTGTTTAAATATTGAAGACGAAATTCATGTTATTCTTTATTGCCATTTATATAAAGATTTAAGAGAAAACTTAATTAAAAGTGCAAAACTTGTAGATCCATCTTTTAAAGATAAATCGAACGAAGATAAATTTAAGATGTTATTTTGCCACCCACGTTTGATAAGACTTTGTGCCAAAACCTGTCATGACGTTTTAAAGCGCCGCAATCTATTTCTTTGTAAATGATAACCAAACTTTTTTAAAACATTTTATATCACAAATATTATTAATGTTTTAAATTGAATAATTGTAAAGTCTAATATTCTAAGCATATGGATGTCTCTAATCAAGTCTTCTTTAATCAGATTAAAAAGGGCACAGATTTCTTAACACTCTAAAACGTGCTCCTACTTTTTTATTCTTAAAATCGGTTTCATTTAATCTAATTTAAGAAAGTCTTTTACAAATCGATTAGCGGCACCTATATGCTTTTTACCTTGGATCATAGAAACTTGTGTATATCAACTGTTTTATTATGATTGTACGGGGTATTTGTTTGAACGAATGAATGAATAGAGTGAGTGTGAGAGAGAAATAGTGTGGGAGAGAGGGGAGAGAGAAGAGAGAGTATGTATGGAGAAATATTTGTCACAGTTTTATGATTAAACTAGTCTCTTATAATTCTTTAGAAGAATGGTCACATATACAATTAATAGTGTCATTTGTTTGTAATATTGTTTAAAGATGTATATATTTGAATGAGACTTTAATAAACTATTAAATCTACTTAGCTATTGTTTAAGACCAACGCATTTTAGAACGGGATTTTAGAAAAATTGTGACCGATTTGTTTCCAATGTTCCATGCTTAAAAAAGATTTCATTGCATTGAAAGTGTGGAGCACTCGGAACACTGGGATTTATAGATTAGATAGAGGATGTATAGTGGATTCTACGCGAAATAAACATTCAAATGCATGCATCGCATTGAATGTTTTTATCGCGTAGAACGTACTATACCGACTCTATCTGACTGAGTGTTCACTAACGGTTCATTGGAGACATACTCTCCAAATCCGAGGTCTATTAATTAACCATCAAATATGACATCTGCAGTTTTGGTTACACAAACAGCCTATTCGGTCGTCATAATCTAATTATAGCACATCATATGAATTATCGAATCAAAATCATTCAGCTTTATCTTGCATGATCATTACGTATACAAATACGTCGCTTCTATTTTGGCTGAAGCCGGTAACATTTGAATTATCGAATCAAAATCATTCAGTTTCATCTTGTTTGATTACGTATACGTTACGTCGCTTCTATTTTTGGCTGAAGCCGGTAATTTGAAGCGTCAGCCATGAAAGTTTGTATCAGTTTTTTAAATTGTTTTGTCGTGTATAGCCAACGATTGGATACCGAAATCCCGCCAAGGCCCCGAGATTAGACGTGAAATGACCCCGCGGGAACAGAGCATCATTCTATCATAATGGAACGAAGAGAGAATGTGCTCTGTTCTTAAGAGAGTATTGGAGACAGAGCGTGGCTTTGTATGTAGACGTCACACAAACCGTTGTCTCGTTTATGTGAGATATACACTCATGGGACATAATTATTCGCCACCCACCTATTTTTCATTGGAAAATTGAGTAATTTTCTGGACTAGAACTGTCAAAGAACCTTTATTCTTTCACTTAGCAGAAAAACATAGAAATGATTCGAAAGTATAACCATTACCGGATTATGTCTGCTTGAAATTTCTTTTGGAATGTCTCAAAGGCAAAGTTGCCAGGCAACATAAGAAAATGAGTGAAAATTTCTGTCAATCCTCCGAAAATCCGTTGCCATGGCAACAGATAGTGACTTTTTTTTATAACTAAGCAAATGTAAATATGTATAACATAGGCCTACTAGATATAAAAGTGACAAATTTTTCATGAGATTTGATGGCTACTTACAAAGTAATAAAATTTTATTTGACCAAAATACCACAGAAAAATGCAACGCTCCATTCACTCCTATGTTAATTTTGCATTTTTGGTATTTTTGCAACGAAAATAAAATTTGAAACAATTGTTTCTCAAAAGGAAACTTTGTGGATATTGCAGCAAACATAGTAGTTAATTTGTTTACATATTGTAGATTGGTTTTTCATTAAATCATATCTTTAGTGAAGCGTATGTTACAATGGCAACGATGTTATGGAGGCTGGTCAAAAATTTTCGCCGATTTTCTTAAGTTGCCAAGCAAACATGTCTCCGAACCACTTGAAAAAAAATATACAGACTTTGTCCGCAATTGGTTATAATTTTAAATAATACCAAATAGTGTGTGGCGTGTAAGAAAATGAGGATTTAACATCAGTTTTTGTCTGAAATAATGAGTAGAATTTATGCAAAAATCAGCAGGGTGGCGAATAATTATGTCCCTTGACTGTAGTTGCGAAATTTCTAAATACACTGCAATTTCATTGGTTCAAAAAGTAAGTCGAACACTAAAGATTATGTAGTATCCATGCCAACTCTACTATTCCCTGTGTTTGTCCCAACATTTCTTTTTATTTATATATTATACACAAATCATGTGTTTATCTACGTCTCTTTTGATACCTGTAACAGCTTTAAAATGGGAACGGCATAATTTTAGACTTGACTTGTGTTCTTTAACCCATTACCAGACGGTAAAATTTTCAAAGATGTTGCAGACGACAATTTCAAGTCAATGAAACATTTCTTTGCCTTTGGGGACGGACAGAAAACATTGTTGGAAATGAAGAAATTTCTTGTCACAAGCAATTTCTTTATTTTCCACGATGCTTTTTCAAAGCCATAACCTGTAGGGGGGTCAAAAAGAGTTATTGTGATGGACCAGTCTCATCCATGTTTTGTCTTACCGATGACTTACGAAATGTTTGGGGCAAGAAACGAGTATCGCTTATCTATCAAGACATATGTCATGTTTCAACAATATACTTAAGACGTATTTTGTCTTACCGATGACTAAACGACAAGTTTAGGGCAAAAAATGCCTATCGCAAATCTATCAAGACATGTGTTATGCGGTTGTTGTTTTTTTAGCGATATTTAAGACATTGGAGTCCTAAATATGTCTAAAATGTTTTGAGGAAATAGGCCCAAGGGTCTTAATTTTATCATCTTTTCTTGAAAATGAAATATTTGAGCCAGGATCTGAAGAAAGGTCCCTTAAAGCAATTCATAAAACTTAGTTTAAAGAAGTTTTATAAGGACCCATTTTGCATAACTAAAGTTGCTCAAGCTAATGAAGAGGCAATTGGAGAACAAAGTGGGTCTAGATCAGACTGTACGTATGCACAGACTGATCTAGATCAATGTTGTTCTCAAATGTCATAAGAGGTGTTTCTCCAGATCCCGGCCCATTTGTGGATATTTCTACGTCACTTTGAGCATATAACTTTAGTATAATGTTACATATCGCTGCTTTTCAACGCAAACCTCGTAACTGCAGCTTGAAACAAGCTTCATTTACGAGGTTTTCGTTGAAAAGCAACTTTTTTTATCACTCTTAAAGCCATCATTTAGGCCTGGATCCCCCCCCCCCCCCGAAAAAATCCTAGGTCCGCCCTTGAACAATGTACAAGTTGCACATGATTTATTATTCATGATAGTATTAATTATTCTGGCACTTTAACCCTTTTCCAAACATGACCCGCCTTTGCTACAAACCGAAATCTAATTGGTCAAATCTTAACCACTGAATTATTAAAAAAACTCTGTAATTGTTGTGTCACGTGATTCCAATCCGTGATAATAAAGAATTGTTTCATTAAGGTAATCAACCCCTAATGAGATTCGCACGGCGTCGGAATTATTCGGGTGACGTCGAAAACAATCGGCGGTGGAAATTACACCGTCGATTGTTTTCGACAGCGCCCGAATTAGTTCGGATATTTAACGACACCGGTCGAAAAAAAACCCGATATTTTATGAATCTCAAAATGATGAACATTACATGTATTCTTCCTTATATCAGACGAGTCTTTATTAGAGCAGTCAAACATTTTTACTGTCTGGGAAAGGATTTATCGTGCAGAAACGTATCTGGAATTTAGGTTCACCTGTCAAGCTAAAAGGAACATTCATGATGGCGTAAAAAGCATCGACCCTAGTCAGTCTGAACAGCCATTCAGACAGTCTAGCCTATGATAGAAATTTTTCACTTATAAATACGACACGATTCTATCCAGTAAATCGTGGCGTAATTTCGGACAAACAAGGATATTTCGAATGTGTTGTTATAAAATCTCGTAACTACGGATTGATTCAATCCGTAAGTTATGATATTATATATCACTTCGACAGTTTATCTAAACAATGCGATAAACCTAGTCTATTTTCAGCACAAAATTCATTGTCGTTTTCTGGATTAAGATTGGGTTTTGCTATTTCATCATTTGTTCATTTACCAAATGGGACATCTGGTTGACGTTTGCCAAGTCTGACCCGTTTCTCAAATATTTGCTTTAACCCATTACCACACAATGACGCTTTTTGACCCCCCCCCCCCCCCCCCCCCAGAAAATGACTTGGGAAAACAATGAGGACGATGAAGTAATTGCTTGTGACAAACTATTTCTGCATTGTCCACAATATTTTCTAACCCAAAATAGTAAGATTATTAAGGTTTCGCCATTTTGAAATTGTCGTCTGCAATGCCTTTCAAATTGGAACAACCCAAAACTCTTTCGTCTTGTAATCTGTTGGGCTCCCCAGAAGGTCCCTTTTCAGATAACAGGCCACAGCACTAATCGTGTTACACAGAAACCTTGTTTTGACACCACGTGACACCTATCGCGACCTGTTATCAATGGCAATGAATTTTAGGCTAAAAATAGACTTAAGTATACCATTATGTTTCTATAAAGCGTCAGTGTTGTTGTAAAATCTCGTAACTATGGATTCAATAGAGCCGTAGTTACGAGATTCTATAACAACATATATAAAATACTATTGTTTGTCTGAAATTACGTCACGATTTACTTGAAAAAATCGTTCCCTATTTCCCATTTTATTGGTGTCGACACCTCCCATGAAATATAGGTTTATGGACAATTTAGGGAGGAAGAAAATGTTCATCAACATTTTTTGTTTTGTTTCTAAAGGTCTTTAAGCCAAAATACAGATTTATCATTTCGTCGGCGTTATTGCAAAACCTCGTAACTCCAGCTTTAATTAGGCTGGAGTTGCGAGATTTCTAAATAACACCGATGACGATTTCCACTTACACATAAATAGTTGTTGTCCGGTGATTTTGGAACAGTCCAAAATTGGACAGGGTTAAATATTGTGCTAGAATAGACTGGGTTTGCCTTTATAAATGCTTTGATAAACCGTAAGTGCTGTTAAAAAAAATCTCATTACGAGATTTTATAATAACACCGACGAAATACTAATTGTTTGTCCGAAATTACGTCACGGTTAACAGGATAAAATCGTTCTCTATTATACGGGTATAAGAATCAGAGACACATGTGACATTCGTTAATATGGGAATCCGAGGTAGGTCTATTGTGTTGTATATCGTCGCTTTTTATCCAAAACCTCGTAACAGCAGTATTGCGGACGAGAATTGACCTGGCACAGCTTTCCATTCGATTAGCATGGGCCGCTCTGCCAGGTCATTTATTGTGAGGTATAATTATGGTTCATGTTTACGAATATTACTTTTAAAAGTATGTAAACAACGGGAAAACTCATTCAATTTTAAACAAATTTTGCATGTTATAGTTCTAATCTTGCAGTTGGTTTACAAATCATTTACAAATAAAATTGCAGTAGTTTGGAGTTCAACTTTTTTTAAATCTACCTAAAATGCGAACACATAAACTAATGACATAGCGAAACTGTCCACCATTTCTTTTATGTCGAATCTTCCTAGATTGTTTTTTGGTTATGCAAGACCTCACGAATCGACTTAAGGCCATGATTGGTGCCAGTTACTAACACAATCTATTTGACTTTGCAATACAACATTGTTATCAACCCTTTCCCAAATAAGACCTCGTTTTGACCTACCTGAGAAAAAAGTCATGGGAAAACATTGAGGCAAAAGAAGAAAATGCTGATAATCAGCATTTACTCCATTTGCCTCAATATTTTCTGTGCTAAATATCACAATTGCTACAACTATTTTGTCGTCTTTAGCAGCTTTGATTTTGGCGCGCCCTAAATTTAATCGTTTGGAAAAGGATTAATGTATGCCTATAACGGCCCAGAAATATTTATTTTATGCAAAACTTTCAGATAAGCATCGTTGTGTTTTCAAGGGCAGAAAGCTGCTGTTGTTCGCCATGCTGTACAGTAGTGCGATAGTCTGGTATATAGCAACATCTTTATCAGCACAGATTAACATAACTACACGCCCAGTTACTGAACACGCTGTTGCTAGACAAAAGGTAGTAGAACATTGTTGACGAACAGACAGTGAGAACCAGGCCCCGTTTTCTCGAAAAAAAAAACTTAAGTCCGTTCTCATGCTCAAATCTGAGCACCGTGTTCAAATCACACGAAATCCACGTGAACTTCAATCGAATACCCTTCAACGTTGGAGAGTATTCCTTTGAAGTTGCGCATGTTCTCATTGAGCTGGGTGTTCAGATTTGAGTATATGAAAGTACTTAAGTTTTTTCGAGAATCGGGGCAAGGACATGTTTCATCAAAACATTTAAGGTGCATTTTTGACTTACCAATGTCTTAAAAATCGCTTAAAACAACAGTCGCATAACCGAAATATCGATAGTTTGGCGATACGTGTTTCTTGGCCAAAACTTGTCGTTGGTCGCCGGTAAGACAAAAATACGTCATTAAATGTATTGATGAAACTGGCCCCAGTATAAGTCCAAACCGTTTCACATTCAGGTGTGATTGATTGATTGATTGATTGGAGTTAAATGATTGGTTTGAGTTTAATGCTTCTTTCGACTGCTATGGTCATATCTCGGAAGCCGGAGCACCTAACCATGGATTCCTGTCATTTATCATACCAGTGCCACCACAACATCCTTACCGAGCCTCGAGCTGCTGACACACATCAGTTAACGACAAACAGGTGCATGTGGGGTATGCTATATCACTGTGCGGAATCACGTGACACAACAAAAACAGAAAATCGTCAGTAATTTGGTTAAGGTGGTCCACCCCTAATAAGATTCGTTTGACGTCGGAATTATTCGGGCGCCGTCGAAAACATTCGGCGGTGGAACTCTCCGACGCCGAATGTTTACGACCGCGCCCGAATAGGTTCGGATACGTAACGCTGCCGCTCGAAAGAAGCCGATGTTTTATTATTCTCAAAATGTCGACATTACGGGTATTCTACCTTAATACTTGACCAATTTGAATTCGGCTTGAAGCAGCGAATGTGGGAAACAGCAGGAATCAGTTGGATTTGGTTGATCTTTTAGAAATCAGTTGATGAAAAAGTTATTGACGGCCAACCATAATTTTGGTTTCTTTTTTATCAGCTGATATATCTAAAGATCACATCCAACAAATCAGTGGCGTTTTTCCGCGTTCTCTGCTTCAAAAAGATTTAAAGCATTAAATGATTTATACTTGTCGTATTTATACTTGTCGTATTTGTACCTAGGTAATGGACTATGTGACCAGTTATAGTCATTAGAACGAAATATGTATGGTACGAGTAAACGATTTCAAGGGAAGTAATTTTTCATTGCTCTCAAATTTGCTGGGGGTTTTGCCTACTCTTCAAACAATTTAGAAACATTTTCGCAAAAAAATGTTTAGAATATTCTCCGGAAAACTAATCCCGCTCAATTATTTGATATTGCGATATTGCATCTAACGGTACTTTAAAAATGCTCGGACTTACAAACGTTGCGGAATAAGTCGAAATATAAAAAAATATATAGGCTACCGCGAAAGTGCATTACCTTAAATGCCTTACCTTAAAGTGTTCGTCGAGACAAGTGAGTCCAAATGGAAGTTGTATAATTTTCACATCGACTCCATTTCCATTTCTCGGCCACCATTAACTCAAAGTATAACAAACAAAAAATACATTTTTTTTTTCAGAAAATAACAAGTTTCCAGCCATCAAAATCATTACAAAAATACACTGCGAGTACTATTACAAACAAGAAGGATAACTTATGCAATATGGACGAGTACATACAGAAGAATAATGATATGTGTACGAGCATGCTGGCAAAACTAAAGTCTGGGTCAACTAACAATTCTGGACAACGTTATACCGTGCGTGTAAACACCAAGTCAAAATATCTCGTTGCTATTCAACAAAAACCTCGTATCTACAGCTTGAAACAAGCTGTAGATACGAGGTTTATGTTGAAAAGCATCGATGTGCAGGAGGGTTGTGACCTTCGTACAGCGAGCCAGAACTGTGATATAGCCCGCCATTCGTACATGTATGGTAAACATGACGTCACTGAAGAAGAGCGCGAGTTTCCACTAGCATTCACTGTAAAGCTCCATAACAACGGTAACCAAGCACATCGTCTGTTACGCTACATATACAGACCACATAATGTCTACTGTATACACGTGGACAAAAAGGCGCAAGATGACCTGTATCAGCAATTTCTAGATTTGTCGGCGTGTTTTGACAATATAATCGTGATCAAGGACCGTGTTTCTGTGATATACTCCAGTATCCGGCAGGTGGAGGCCGAGATGCGATGCATGAACTCTACAGTATACTCCAACATCAGATGGAAGTATTACATCAATCTGGCAGGTCAAGAGTTCATGTTGAAAACAAATATTCAAATAGTCAGAATACTTAAACTACTGAATGGATCTAACGATATAGAATCGTACCCAAATGTTAATGATAAAGACAGACTTCTAACAAAATCTTTTCTAACTGGGAGACGAATCATTAGAAGTAAGCAGAAGAAAGAACCGTTTTACAGAAATATAACAATGAGAAAGGGGAGTGCATACGGTATGTTCAGTAAAGAATTCGTTAAGTATGTTTTAAAAAGTGAATTTGTAGGAGACTTTCTAGGTTGGTTAAATGATACATATGCGCCGGAGGAGACAATTTGGGCGACGTTGAATGCTCTACAAGAGACACCTGGTGGTTGTCATGGTAACGTAACTCATGGTGATGGAACATTTTTATCACGTGCCGTTATATGGAAGGGGTCTGATACTGAAATATGTCACGGTAATTACGTGAGAAGGGTATGTGTGTATGGGGTAGGGGATATTCCTTGGTTGTTGGCACATAAGAATGTTGTTGCTAATAAGTTTTACGCTTACATTGAACCTGAAGCGCTGGACTGTCTGGAAAATATGATGTACGGAGCCCTCTTGGGTGATACCAGTGTATTACCAGACTTTGACGTTGATTACTATAAAAGAATTCTACAGAAGCGATATGGCCGTGTGAATATTGTCCAGTAATAGGAAAAGAAGATCAGTTTTCAATAACGATTCTAAATATTTCTTCTAATTTTCTTCCATTGCTAAATGAATATGTCGCTCTTTGGTGATAGATCTACCAGTGTATTGCTAGTAATGAATGTTGATAAAATCTTAACCCATTCCCATATAATGACGCCTTTGACGCTACAAAATGGAAATGCTTTAGAAAACATTGTTGGAAATGAAGAAATTGCTTGTGACAAGCAAATTGTTCGTTTTCCACAAAGTTTTCTTACACAAAGTGGAAATATTGTTGAAATTCTATTAACTTGAAATTGTTGTCTGCAACACCTTTCAGTCTTGTAGGTCTAATTGGTTAAAACTGTCCTTCAGATACGACGTTGTAACACAAATACCGGTATATACTGAGCAAAAAAAGTTTAGCACGTTTTTAACACATTATTTTTTCAGTTTATGATAATTAAATGAACATTACTTTGTGCTGTTCAGTTGTCCCGATCGACAACCATTACGAATACAGTGTATGTGTAGAGTGAACAAAGTCCTGATAAACAAGTCACGTGCAGCACGTGTGCTGTGATATCGATAATGTCTAGCTTGTCCAAAAACACACGATTACACAGATCTGTTAGCAGAATCAATTTAACTATTACAAATTCTTTGAAATTGATTATGGGAAGGCGAGAAATGGTGACGTAAGTTCGACGTCAGAGAGCTCTTTGCATGCTCCAAGCAGGTATGTCTGTTAGAGATGTCGCTTTGCATTTCAATTGTCTCCAATTGACAATTACGCGCCTACGGCACTTGGTTTATGCATCTTTAGCCACCAACGACCGACCTAAATCTTCACTGTGATGTAAGTTGTACGTTAGGTTTGTGTAGTCATTCAAAGATGGCGACAACAATACAGCATGAGAGGTAGGTGTCTTAGTTTTTCATTGATAAATTTCTTAAACGGTCGTATCTTGCCTTGATACTGATATCATTATACAGGGGAAATGTATACCTATCAACGGTTCTATATATCAAAGTACCAGTGTTGTCCTATCGTACTCAGTCGTTGTGCAAAGACAGCCCAACACGGAAAACTTTTTTCGAAGCGAGAAAGTTGCCCTTTTAAGGATGATTACATAGTAATCAGCGAACTAGGGAACAAACTATTGCTCTTACTTGGATGTCTTTAACATGCTCTTTTCTATGGTTACTGTTATTTTACACAAAAATGTCTAGAATGACCACAAACACCGTGTTTATTAAATGGCCAGACAACGGTGTAGTCACAGTGAAAATATGCAGACACAACGGTGCAGTTTCTGTGTTTTATGTACGGTGTGGTTATATTTTCATAACAAATTGTGAACGGTGTAGACATAATGCGATTGTGAACGGTGTAGACTTGAAGTAATACAGAACTTATCATTTCTGGAATGATAATATTTTTATATTTAATGATAACGTTTTCACGGATGAGAATCATGTTTTACAATTACTACCGAAATTCTTCAACAATTATGTTAATAATTTTTTATGTGACTGACTTGTAAATGCTTTGCAGCAAAGAAGGTGACAATATGTCTACAAAATATACTTTAATCAAAATATATCAGAATCTAGTTTCCTTGCTATTTGTCAAAGCAATTCCGTAAGGGTCAAATAGTAGAAATTACCAAGAATCTGCTGGCGTCCGTTTTATTTTTTTCTTTATTTTCAGTTCCATGCTGTTCACCTATTACTACTGTCATTTCGAAGGGAGTTTCGAAAATGTTGTGAAGCATTCGGAACAGGACCATTCCAGTCAGATATTAAAAGTGCGCAGGGCGGGGGAGATCAATGATCAGACAGGTCAAAAAGATTTGAAAACTCTGAACTTTAGTATTATTCCTGATATTATCAAGAAGTCAGACTAGGACATCATCCCCATTTGCGAGCATAGAATACACAAGATAGACCCCATCGACGTAGAAAAAAGTATTTTGCAGTTAACAAGATTCTTTCTATCGATGATATCCCCGGTTTTGAATGCATGAGACCTGAACATAAAAAATGACGAAGTTCAACACCCCATAAAGTCGTTCAAAAAGCCCCGACCTTGATTCCTGATATTTCCATTGGACGTGCTAAAACAGATGAAACGGATAGGGTCTCTTCTCTTTCCCCACGAGAACATGAAAACAATGGCTGAAATGAACAGTTTGTTCCCAGATGTGATTAAGTCATTGAGAAGCGTTGATCAACTTGGTATTTGTTTATTTTGGTCAATGAAGGTCGGCTCTCGATGGAAAACATTGCATTTCATTTATTTATGGATGTGTGTAAGTTACACTGTCTTGGTAGTACTCGATCAATGCGTTTTACTCCAATAGTCAAACGGTTTTGGCGAATAGAATATTGTCTTTTTCATTGCAAATGGTTACATTTTATGAGTGAGCCCAAAAAATCTTGGTCAGAAAAATGTCAGTCCTGGAGAAGAAGTTCATTACGTATGAAATTCCAAAATGAATTTTGCAGTTCCAGAATTCTATTTTCAAGACTTATTTACTTAAGTCGAACAAGACGAAAAAAAGGCCCAAATGTTTATGACACAAATTTATAATTTATGTTTTGTTATTTATAATTTATGTTTTGTTGATTGAATCCTTTATTTTGGGTAAAATCAGACTTTTCAATGAGGGGTCAATTTGAAAACAAGATACATTTCGATCAATAATTATCATACTCCATGAGTTGAAATCATTTCATTAATTACAATAATTGATTGTAATAACCAATTAAAACAGTTACAAAGAAAAATTCAAAGCCAGAGCCGAAATTTCGAATCTACAAATCAAATGAACGGATGAACAAGAAATTTGCCGTTGCACTTAACATGGCTTCAAAATGACGGTTATCGTATGTCTTATTTGATATTTTGTTTTGGTATTCCATTTGATTATCATTTCCGTCAGATGTTTATTCAATCACAAATAACAAAAATGTCTCCCGAAAATTAAATCAAACATACATTGAACTGTTTAAGGCTTAGGAGAATGAAGAAAAGAGAAAACATATTTTCTTAACTTTTGTTTTCATTTACTTTGAGGATGGCGGCATTTTCATCTGAGTTTTCTAAGACCAAAGTATTTGAGGGAGATAAAACAGATGATCTGCTATCTGTTAGAGCTAGTTCGCCCTATACAACATACCAAGTCTACACCGTTCACAATTTGTTGTGAAAATAATAACTACACCGTACAGATAACACAGAAACTGCACCGTTGTGTCTGCATATTTTCACTGTAACTACACCGTTGTTTGGCCATTTAGTAAACACAGCGTTTGTGGTCATTCTAGACATTTGTGTGTAAAATAACGGTAACCATAGAAAAGAGCATGTTAAAAACATCCAAGTTAGAGCAATAGTTTGTTCCCTAGTTCGCTGTTTACTATGTAATCATCCTTAAAAGGGCAACTTTCTCGCTTCGAAAAAAGTTTTCCGTGTTGGGCTGTCTTTGCACAACGACTGAGTACGATAGGACAACACTGGTACTTGGCTATATAGCACCGTGAATAGGTATACATTTCTCCTGTACAATGATATCAGTATCAAGACAAGATACGGCCATTTAAGGAAATCATCGACGAAAAACTAAGACACCTACCTCTAACGATTTTCCCCCGACGCCATCTTTGATTGACCACTCAAAACTTCCGTACAAACTACACAAATCTAACGTACAACTTACAACACAGTGATCTTGTAGACCGTGTAAAACGACGTTCAGGGAGGATCGTTTCACAGCGACGTCTTGACGACGTTTCGAATTCCTGTCTAGTAAGAATTTAGTGCTACTCCTCCAGGACGTCACAAGGTATACCGTTAGTGACCAGACTGTCCGGAACAGGTTCCACTCAACTTGCATCAGGGTCCGCCGATCTTACGCCAATGACGTTAAGCATCGACAGGCAAGGCGTCAGTGGGTATTGACACATCGATATTGATTCAGGAGACATTGGACTGATATCCGAACGAATCTCATTTTACGTGTCATTAACTGACGGCATGATTTGTGGTTGGAGAAGATGCGTAAGGCTTGATACCAATAACGTCATCATTGAGACTGTTACGGCGAGTGCAGTGTCATTTTTAGGCAGGAATAGATGAAAACAGTTCTTCTTCTTCCGTTGAGGTACAGTCCGCACTCTGGCGTATCATCGTACCGTGCTATGTACATGTGTGAAAACGAGAACATCGTGTGCTGATTAAAATATCTATATACAGTGCAGTTAAAAGAGTTGGTACTGGATTAGCGGAGTGCGGAGGCCTGCAACCTGGACTTGAAGATGTCAAGGGAGGCGCTGTCTATCACTGTCTGTGGCAGGGTGTTCCAGAGGCGTATGCTTGACGGGAAGAAGGAGTGCTGGTAGATCTGTGTTCTTGCAAAAGGGATGTGGTATTTCTGGGAATGACCTCTTCTGGTGGTGGCTGTTGTCAGATAATATTGCGGAATGTCTATTAGTTGATGGGTGATTCTATAAACCATGACTGCTTTAGCTCTTGCTCTTCTCTCTTGTAGGGATGGCCATTCTAGATCTTGTAACATGGTGGTGACACTGCTTGTTCGATGATAATTGCCAGTAACGTACCGTGCTGATCGTCGTTGCACCATTTCAACTCTGTCTATGTAGTTTCTCGTGTATGGGTCCCAGATCACACTTCCATATTCTGTTATAGGGCGAATGAAGGTTTTATAGCATAAGTCTTTTGTAGATTTGGGGCACTGGTAGGTGTTTCTAGCTATGAAGGCTCTTGTGTTGTTAGCTTTTTTAATGGTTGAGTCCAGGTGTTCTTTCCAAGTCAGAGATTTGTGGATGGTCAAGCCGAGATACTTCGCCGAGTTTGCAGATTCTAATGTATGTCCGTGTATGTTGTATGGTTCTTCAAAAGCGTTCTACTTGTTTGTGACATGGATAACTTGACATTTTTGCGGGTGAAATTCCATAAGCCAATCTGATACCCATTCCTGGAGTTTGTCAAGGTCTGATTGTAGGGCTCTCGCGTCTTGGGGGTCATTTATTTTTCTGTAGAGTACGCAGTCGTCGGCGAATAGGCGGACAGATGATTCTTTTGAGACATATTCCGGGAGGTCATTGATAAATAGAAGAAAAGGAGTGGTCCTAGAGCACTTCCTTGCGGTACTCCTGATAGTACGTTTGCGGTTCGTGATGTTGATCCCTCTAATATCACTTGTTGGGTTCTTGCATTTAGAAAGTCCTTTATCCAGTTATGAGTTGGTCCTCTGATTCCATAATAGTTGAGTTTATGAAGGAGTCGGATGTGTGGAACCTTGTCGAAGGCTTTCGAAAAGTCGAGGAGGATGACGTCTGTTTGTTGTTTGTTGTCCATGTTTTTGGCGAGGTCCTGGATGGTCAAAATCAGTTGTGACTCACATGAGCGTTTTTTACGAAAGCCATGTTGGGCATCTGTCAGAATTTGGTGTGCGTCCAAGTATTTCATTATGGAGCTGGCTATAATGTGTTCCAGGACTTTGCATGTAACACAGGTAAGGGAGACCGGTCTGTAGTTGGCGGGTTTGTTCTTTTCTCCTTTTTTAAATATTGGTACCACATTAGCTGTTTTCCATTCTTCCGGGATGGTTCCTGAGTTGATTGATGTCTGGAAGAAGAGGGATAGTACTGGTGTTATCTCATGTGCGAGTTCCTTTAGCAGCCGTGTCGGGATGTCATCCGGCCCTGTTGCCTTGTGTGGTTTCAAGTTTCTTAAAAGTTTCTCTACTCCAGTTGTAGTTACTTTTATTTCTGACATATCTGGGTATGGACTTGGTCCTTTATCCTTGATTGCGTCTTTTGATTCTTGTTGGTTGAATACCGAGCTAAACTGGTCATTTAATATGTTGGCTTTCGTCGAATTGTCAGAGTAGATTAGTCCATCCGTTGACTTAAGAGGAGCTACACCATTACTGTCGCACTTTTTGCTATTGATATAAGTCCAAAACTTTTTGGGGTTATCATTTGTTTCAGGGTCTACCATGTTTCTGACATATGAGTTGAATGCGATCTTACAAGCTGTTTGGGCTTCTCGTTTCAATTTCTTATATCTGTTAAGATCAATTGTCTTTAAACAGTTAAACAGAACTCATTTCAGTTAATGGCAACCAAACGGTGCAAGGGTACTGCAATGAAATTATCCAACCTGTCACTGGACCATCTTACAACGACACAACGTTGTGATATTTCAATAAGATAATAACCACCCACTTACTCCAAGGAACATACAGAATGATCTACGCCTAAACTGCTTAATCACCAGCAAAAGAACACACAAAGAACATTGTTTGACGTCAGGCTAGAGAAAGTAATGACGTCTGTAACGTCATTGGCAATGAGCGTCATCTGCAATATGAATGGGCAAAATTCCTGTCTCTGTGGTCAGGAAGCTTCTTTGCAACATGGGAAGACATTGAATGGCGGTCCTAGCTGCATATGCTGGACATTCGGGTCATTGAAATTTGCTTGACTTTCGATATCTGACCCCTGTGCACTTTAACGTAAGATACCTAACTAACGCTTAAGAATTTTGAAGCAAAATTTTCAGGAAGCGCTAGAAAAGTGAATTTTCAAACACATTAGAGTTTTATTTTTATGGATTTTGGAACAGTTTTTGACTAGGAAAGGACATTTTCCAAGTGTGCTAAACTTTTTGTGCACAGTATATTCCATTAGCTCCCCTTTTCGATCACGCAGCATCTTGTGGAAACCTCAAAAACTTACGGAAAGACAGGCAGACAGACTGACATATTTTCTTATTCTGAATGACATAGATCTACACGTTACTTGATTGACCAGTTGAGGATATTTTTTTAAACAAGAGGCCCAAGATGGCCTATATCGCTCTGGACACTGGCTGTATTTCAATCAATGGGCATCAAGACAATCATTTTTACCAAATTTTAGCTTGATCAGGCAATAAATGATGCCTCCAGAGTACACACAATGTTTTTCTAGGAGTTGATCCATCACATAGCTTTTGACCCTGTATCAAACTCATCCGCACTTTCATCAAGACAATCATTCTGACCAATTTTCTAGAGTTTGACCCAGTGACCTAGCTTTTAAACACAGTGGACCCAATTTCAAACTCATCAAGAAAATCATTCTGACCAAATTTCAGGTTGATCAAACAAAAAATGTGGCCTCTAGAGCGCATACAAGGTTTTTCTAAGATTTGACCCCATGACCTAGTTTTTTACCAAAGTTGACCAAATTTTTATCTCATCCGAGATTTGATGAGGACAATCATTCTGACCAAATTTCCGGTTAATAGGGCAGAAAAGTGGCCTCTAGAATGCACAGAAGGTTTTCTAATATTTGACATAGTGACCTAGTTTATGGACCAAGCAAAATTCCTTCAACTAGATCTATTTAAGAACAAGATGTGTTTGTGAAACACAAATGTCTCCAAAATGGCCATTTTTCTTAAATGTTAAGTTTTCGTATAAAGAGTTGATAAGGGTTAACGGATGACCTTGATTGAGGTCATAATGCATGGAAATACTTTTGGAGAAAAGGCAAATGTTAAGTTTTCGAACGGACAGACAGATATAGGGGCATAAAAAGGACACACAAGGAACATTTCTGCCAAGTTTGGTAAAGTTTGCCTGCCCCATTGGTTTGAGAGGAGAAGATTTTTTAAGAAAAAGTTAACAGACAGACGGATGCACACACAACGGACACAACACCATGACAATAGCTGGCTGGCCTTTGGCCAGTGGACCTAAAAGTTTACTTCGTTGATGAGACTATTCAAATGAATACCCACAACACAGGGTATAATGAACATTGAATGATGTTTTGCATTTTGAAAAACCATCGCCCCCAAGGCCAGTTGTCAGTACCTTTGTTGGCAGGCTATCTGGGAAAGAAATTGTGTAAATTTCTATGTAACAAATTATGAAATATACCAAAATAAGAATGTACAATTTCCTTATTTATTTCCTTTTGTTCATATATCTTTAACATTAATTTCAATCAAAAATCATATATCATCCCAAATTAAACCCTTTCCCAAACAACCTGCATTTGACATCCATAAAAGAAAAGGTTTGGGAAAACATTGCCACAAAAGAAGAAAACATTGATAATCAGCGTTTTCTCATTTTGCAGCCTCAATATTTTCTGTGTTATATTGTATACAAATCCAATTGTTTTCAATAGGATATGGTCAGACAGTATGTATTTGATGACAGATCTGATTCAACTCCGCTTCAAAGAGGATAAGGACTGGCTTTGTACACGGTGGACAATCATATGATATAATATTTTTAAAAAAATCTTCAATAATTTTGTAAATACTGGACCGATTTTAATTCCGTTTGAAGCAGAGAATGTGGACAGATGTCACGCACTAGATGGACGTGTTTGGTTTTTGAAAAATCCACAGATAAAAAAGTTATTGAAGATAAACCAAAAATTTATTTTATCTACAATAACTTTTTTATCAGTTGATTTTTCAAAAATCCAACACGTCCAGCTTATTCCTGGCATTTTTCCACATTCTCTGCTTTAAACCGAATTCAAATTGGTCAAATATTAAAAAAAATATTAAAGATTATCAGAAATTCTGAGTCACATGATTATACACCGTGTTGTAACAGACTGTACTATTGCGCTATCCCTACAATTAAGTGTATCAAACCTCTCAAAATGGCAAAATCGTACGCTGGTCCAATTTGATAAGTTCTTCAGATAACTGAAACAAATTGATATATGCAGCTTTTTGTGTTATATATCAAAGACAAGAGCCGTCAGAGACGGACAATGCTCCCCGAATAAGGCATTGTCACAATAAATGTATGCCATGCAGAGCTAACATAAAGCTAACAAATGTTTAGCCCCCTTTTTGCATGACATAATTTTTATAACCAAATTTCACAAAGGTTGTTGCCAAGGGCATCTGATTTACTACTCAAATATGAAATTTCATCAAATTCTGACCAGTAGACTAGGAGAAATTAGAGAAAAACTGTATTTTACCTTAAGTCCCCTTTTCCCATGACGAGGCCTCAAATCCAAAAACCGGGAAAAGTACATCGGCATTATGTCATAGGGAGTTCACATGGTACGTTTCATTTGATTTGGCCCAAGGGTTATGGAGAAATCACTTCGGACGGACGGACGGACGGAATGACGGACGGACGGACGGACAGACAAAGCGGCGACTATATGCTCTCCCTTCGGAGAGCATAAAAATATCACAAGAAAGGAGAAAATGCTAGATGTGGCTTAAACATAGTCATCTAATTATCAAATATTCAGTAAGTCTATATAAATGGATTAACTTTTACAGGTTCAATATTTGCTGTAGGGTTGTCCAACAAAGATTTTCCATTGATAATTTTGGTTGTGACTATCATAATTATACACATAGTCATAATTTATAGTCATTAAATATTCAGTAAGTCTATATAAATGGATTAATTTTCTATTTTTGCTGTAAGGTTCTCCAACAAAGATTTTCTGTTGATAATTTTGGTTGTGGCTATAACATAGTCATCTAATTATCAAATATTCAGTTAGTCTATATGAATGGATTGACTTTGACAGGTTCTATATTTGCTGTAAGGTTATCAAGCAATGATTTTCCGTTGATAATTTTGGTTGTGGCTATAACGTAGTCGGTTCCTCCTGAAATGAGAAAAGAGCAAATTTATTCTTCTCCCAAACAAGACCTGAGGTGTGTTCTTTAGAGCAAGCTTTCTTAAGATATCATGAGATTTCTTAAGATATTTTAGGATAAAGAGTGTTTTAGAGCAAGAGTTTGAGCCCATAAATGGGAGGCGCTATTACTCTATACTTTTTGCAAAACCCCTTGGTCAATTCTGTATAAATAATACAATAGAGAATAGACAGAGTTGTTCCAAATACTCAATAATTAATAGACCACGGCATTCCAAATGCTCCATACTTTATACAAATGATGTGATGATGACGTCATTTGTATAAAGTATGGAGCATTTGGAACATCTCTGTAAAAATCTCAGTCTTAAAAACGCTAAAAAATCCTAAGAGATCTTAAAAAATTTTGCTCTAAAGAACGCACCACTGATTTAAACATCCCCAAAAGAGAGTGCATTGGAAAGCATTGAGACCAAAATAAAACCACTGCATTCTAAAAACGAGGTTTTGCAAAATACTGTAATTATTCTAATAAACGCCTGGGCGTTTATTAGAAACATGGTCAATGGACAAGTAGGGGGTAGCCGTTTATTAGAGGTATTCTAATTTTGCTAGTCAAAATTTGCAAATCAAGCGTCAATTCACTGGACTCGAAGTTCAGCAAGTCGAGTTTTGTTATAAGGACCGGATGGAATGGGCGTTTATTAGTATGACCCTTTTTTGCTAAAATTGTGCTTGAAACAAGCATATTTTCAGCCTAGATTTGGGGGATGGGCGTTTATTAGAATATGGGCGTTTATTAGAATAATTACGGTATGCCCCGTTATCACAATATTTGAGTCTTTAACATTTGATATGTATCCGAACCTATTCAGACAACATCACCGAAAACTCTGACGTCCCGTGAATCTCATTAAGGGTAGACTACCTTAGTTGCAAAACTATTATAAGCATATAGTGATATACATGATATATAAAGAAACTTATAATAGTTTTGTACAAAGGGCTTGTTGCTATTTTTTCTATTCACTCCTTCTTTAATATCTGCATGATGAAAAATTTCTCTTACCTAGGAGTAAATCACAAAAAAATCTTAAACATATTGTTATACTACCGTAATAATTCTAATAAACTCCCATAATTTCTAATAAACGCCCATCCCCCAAATCTCTGCTGAAAATTTGGATATTTCAAGCACAATTTAAGCGGGAAACGGTGATTCTAATAAAGGCCCTTCCCCTAATTCAGGATTAAACAAGGTGTCAAACTGTCACAAGATACGCCCGTACCACTGCTTTATGTCAACAGGGGGAGCGGGTTGGTAAAAGTTTCATGGTCCTAGCTATTATACTTTTCGAGATATGCCCTGCACGATTCAAGTATGAAAACAACAAAGGACAATAACTCAAAATATAGGCTAGGTAGAGTTAAAATTCTTGTGCACTGCACTCCTCCTTAGTGAGATCTATACACCCATGAAGTTTCATGATCCTAGCTATAATACTTTTAGAGATATACTCCAGACAAGATTCAAGTATGAAAAACAACAAAGGGCAATAACTCAAAAAATAAGCCAGGTAGAGTTATGGTTCTTGTGCACTGCACTCCCACTTGGTGAGATCTATACACCCATGAAGTTTCATGATCCTAGCTATTATACTTTTAGAGATATACTCCGGACAAGATTCAAGTATGAAAAATAACAAAGGGCAATAACTCAAAAATAAGCCAGGTAGAGTTATGGTTCTTGTGCACTGCACTCCCCCTTGGTGAGATCTATACACCCATGAAGTTTCATGATCCTAGCTATTATACTTTTAGAGATATACTCCGGACAAGATTCAAGTATGAAAAACAACAAAGGACAATAACTCAAAAAATAAGCCAGGTAGAGTTATGGTTCTTGTACACTGCACTCCCCCTTGGTGAGATCTATACACCCATGAAGTTTCATGATCCTAGCTATTATACTTTTAGAGATATACTCCGGACAAAATTCAAGTTTGAAAAACAACAAAGGGCAATAACTCAAAAAATAAGCCAGGTAGAGTTATTGTTCTTGTGCACTGCACTCCGTAATGATGAGAAGAATATAACTGCCAAGTTTAAAGTCAATCTGACTTAAGGTGACAGAGTTATGCTCCGGACAAAGAAGTGGACGCCGCCGGACGCCCGGACGCCCGGATGCCGGACATCACGGGTGATCCCATAATACGTCCCGTCTTCGACGGGCGTATAAAAACTGTGAGTCATAAACAAAAATCACTTCCAAAAGCAATGAAAGAAAGTATTTCCTGTCCCCCAATCTGTTTACAATGAAGGAATTTCATCCAAAAATCGTATTTTACAGTCCGTGAAACAAAAGTTTGCAAACTTTTACTTGATTAATTTTGAATCTATGAATTCAAATTTGATTCGCATGTTTTGACAAACAAAACAAGAGATGTTTGTAAAACATATATGCCCCCTGAAGGGCCTACATTTGATGTAGGTCAAAGTCCAAGGTCAAGTTAACAAGGCCCAAGGTCATGGTCAAATGTGAAAGGTCTTGGTAGGTTTCTATGTGTGAAACATCAAGGCTGTATATGTAAAAGTAAAATGAAATATAGGCCAGGTTAAAGTTTTCAAAAGTAGGCCAATAATTTGCCAAGGTCAAGGTCATGGTCAAATGTGAAAGGTCTTGGTTGGAGGTGTCCATGTGTAAAATATCAAGGCTGTACAATAGTACCGGCCGAAAATGACAGTGACGTGGGCTAATGTTTACTACTTGACAACCAATCAACTCTGTTCGTATTTGTAACGGTGCAAATCAGACGAATTGATTGGATTTGCAGCAGTAAACATCAGCCTACGTCACTGTCATTTTCGGCTGGGACTATTGTAGGTGTAAAAGGACATGATATATATGCCTGGATTAAGTTTTTTTAAAAGTAGGTCAAACTCCAAGGTCAAGGTTGCAATATTCAAGGTCATGGTCAAATGTGAAAGGTCTTGGTAGGAGGTGTCTATGTGTGAAATATCAAGGCTGTAGGTGTAATAGGACAAAAGATAAAGGCTAGGTTAAAGATTTCTAAAAGTATGTAAAAATCAAAGGTCAAGGTCACACAGGCCAAGGTCAAACTCCAAGGTCAAGGTCATGGTCAAAAGTGAAATGTCTTGTTTGGAAGTGACCATGTGTGAAATAACAAGGCCGTATGTGTAAAATGACATGAAATATAGGCCAGGTTAATGTATTATAAAAGTACAGTTGACACTCGTTGTGTCGAAGTCAGAGGAGTAGTAAAAATACCTCGACATATCAAGAGTTCGACTGTAGGTCAAACACCAAGGTCAAGGTCACCAGGTCATGGTCAAATTTGAAAGGTCTTGGTCGTAGGTGTCCATGTGTCAAATATCAAGGCTGTATGTGTAAAAGCACATGATATATCGGCTAGGTTAAAGTTTATTTTTTAAAAGTAGGTCAAAGTCCAAGGGCAAGGTCACAAGGTCCAAGGTCATGGTCAAATGTGAAAGGTCTTGGTAGGATGTGTCCATGTGTGAAATATCAAGGCTGTATGTGTAATGTCACATGAGATATATGTCCAGTTTATTTTTTTTTAAAAGTAGGTCAAACTCCAAGGTCAGAGTCAAAAGGTCAAAGGTCATAGTCATATGTGATAGGTCTTGGCCGGAGGTTTCCATGTGTCAAATATCAAGGCTGTATGTGTAAAAGGATGTGATATATCGGCCAGGTTAAAGTTTTTAAAAAGTAGGTCAAACTCTGAGGTCAAGGTCACAAGGTCCAAGGTCATGGTCAATTGTGAAAGGTCTTGGTAGGAGGTGTCCATGTGTGAAATATCAAGGCTGTATGTGTAATAGGTTATGAGATATATGCCCGGTTTAACTTTTTTTAAAGTAGGTCAGACTCCAAGGTCAAGGTCACAAGGTCCAAGGTAAAAAGTGAACGATGATGATAGGAGGTATCTATGTGTGAGATATCAAGGCTGTATGTGTAAAAAGACATGAGATATATGCAAGGTTAAGAACTAAAGTGACATTTCAGAATTTTTTGTCATAAATTTTACTTTTATTTTTATCTGAAAGAGCATATTTCCTTATGAAAATTCTGAAAATTTCAAGCCAAAATATTGCACCGTTTACGAGAAATTTATATTTTTGTGTTAAAATTGAACAAATTGTTGTGGACAACAGTTCGGATTTATATGCAATTTATTGATTATGTCTCAACTTAAAATGCGTGTTTCTCGCTTATTTGCAACAACTTATAAAACTAATAGTATTTATACTCATTAGAATAACCAATCTTGGCATCAAGACATTATACTTTAAAAAATTGAAATTGGAATGAAATGTCCCTTTAAGTGTAAAAATCAACAAAGGGCAATAACTCAAAAAAATTGATCGACAGAGTTACGGTTCTTGTTCACTGCACCTCTCCATAATGAAATCTATCCACCTGTAAAGTTTCATGATTCTACTTAACATACTTTTTGAGTTATGCTCCGGACAAGGTTTGGTCTACGGACAGGCCGACTGACCGACATACCAACTGACCGACCGACCGACCGACACTTGCAACACAATATACCCCCATATTCTTCAAAAGGGGGCATAATTAGAATACCTCTAATAAACGCCCACCCCCAACTTTTCTATCGAGCACTTTTCTAATAAACGCCCGTGCATTTATTAGAATAATTACGGTATATTATTAATAATATTTCTATCACATTGGTCAGTCAAACTGTAACATAAATTTAGAAATCTGACTTACATTTACAAAATGATTTCAAAGAATTGTTTTTCAAAACATAGATGCAGATAAGCCTGTATATATGCATAAACACAGTTTCTGGCTTATATATATTGACATGGGAATTCTACGAATGGGATCGGTAAATGCTTTGAAAAAGGTTTGATTTTTTTTGTAATAAATGTCATGTCTATTACTTTAGATATGTCTATATTAGGTGCAAATACATTAGAGGATTGAAGGTAAACATAGGGAACAGTATAATAAATTAATAATTCAATGTTGATTAAAAAGTTTTTCATTTCATAACTCCCTTACTGAATTCCAACTATCAGTAAATACCAAACATTTCATGCAACTTCTTCGAATTTGTAGAAATGTAGATCCTCAAGGTAATCAAAGTTTTAAAGTACAGATATCGTCATCGACTTCTGTTGTCACAGAAAATGGCAATAGATTGATTGGTTGGGTTTAACACCTCTTTCAACTGCTATGGTCATATTGCTGTGGCTGGAGCACCTAACCATAGATTCCAGTCGTTTCTCATACCAGTTACTTCCACAACACCCTTAATGAGCCTCCAGCTACTCGCTCAGATAGGTTAATGATTATCAAACCATTGGCATGAGACAATTTTGTCAGAAAAGGTATTGGCCTTGGCCGAGAATCAATCCCAGAACCTCTCGAGAGAGATTGTTATGTGCTACCATCTGCCCTATGATGGCCACCACAGAAAATGGAAAAGTTAGAGTCGCAATTGCACAAACTGTATGGTATCTTATCACAGTGGTTAATCACATGATACAATATTTTCAGAAAATTTTCAATAATTTTGTAAATACTAAACCCATTTGAATTCTGTTTGAAGCAGAGAATGTGGACAGACATCACGCACTAGATGGACAAATTTTGGTTTATCTTCAATAACTTTTTCAGCAGTTGATTTTTCAAAAAAATCAACCACGTCCAACTTGTTCCTAGCATTTTTCCACCTTCTCTGCTTCAAACCGAATTCAAATTGGTCAAGTATTAAAAAAGATATTGAAGATTATCGGAAATTCTGAGTCACATGATTATACACCATGCTAATGATGGTAGGAATACCCTAAGATGAGAATAAAGCCAAATTTTAACAATTATTGAAATAATCTACTATTAGACTATAATTAAAGATTCTTCACTGTCTGCACTGGTCTTTTTATTAACCCATTACCAGACGACAAATTTTTGGACTGTTCCAACTTGAAAAGCGTTGCAGACACCAATTTCAAGTTGATGAAATTTTAAAAATCTTTCCATTTTAGTTGGCAATGTGAGGTAATGGGTTTTAATGACTTAGTGCAAGTCTAGCCTGAAATAGAGAATTGTTCATTCATTCATTTCTTGTTCTGCATTACTTTCAATGGCCAATTTTGGGGTTTTGAAAACAGTAATACTTTTGTATCTTTTCACATCTTGAATAATATAAACTATACAAAGTGTTTGTTCGTTTCTGGTTTTGCTCAACTTTCAAAAGGTTTTAGTCCCAATAACAAGTACAGGATAAATGTGCATATATAATCAGATCTTAAAATGTCACTCAGCTATAAAGCAGCATGAACTCATATTCCCTGAAATTTGAAAGTCTTTGTCATGTTATCCATCAATGCTATCAGCAACCATAAATATTGTGAAAGACTTGATCTAAATTTAGAGCATTTAATGGCATACAAGTATTTTACTGGGTAATGGTTGGAAGTGCATTGGAGAGAATGATGGATGGTATACGAGGTATTGGTCATTATAAAACATAATCTCACACTTTACAACACAAACACAGAAGGACAAGTCTCGTAATCAATGATTGGGTGGTCGTAATATAGGGCCATCCATAAGTTGTCCATGTGTATGTTCACCATAAAGTGTCTCTAATAGAGATGCTCCAGTTATCAACTTTGTGGACGCTATAATACATTCTCCTAAACCTGTAATGGCAGATTGTAATTTAGATATTTGTGGGAAGTCATAATATGGGGCCATCAATGAGTTGTCCATATATGTAGTAAGGGGCCATCCATAAGTTGTCCGTGTGTATGTTCCCCATATAGGGTCTCTAATAGAGATGCTCCAGTTATCAACTTTGTGGACGCTATAATAAATTCTCCTAAACCTGTAATGGCAGATTGTGATTTAGATATTTGTGGGTAGTCGTAATATGGGACCAACCATGAGTTGTCCATATATGTAGTAAGGGGCCATCCATAAGTTGTCCGTGTGTATGTTCCCCATATAGGGTCTCTAATAGAGATGCTCCAGTTATCAACTTTGTGGACGCTATAATACATTCTCCTAAACCTGTTATGGCAGATTGTAGTTTAGATATGTGCGGGTGGAAATTAGCCAATTACCATACAGTGACTCTTTTTGACTCCCCATTCGAAAATGGCTTTCGAAAACATTGTGCAAAATGAAGAAATTGCTTGTGCCAATTAATTTCTACATTCCAACAATGTTTTCTACCAAAAAAAAGAAAAAACAATGAAGAATCTATTAGTGTCAATGTGCCTGTTCACCAAACAAATTATGTAAACGCTTTCCCCAACAAACCCTGGTTTTGATGTCCCCAACAGAAAAGGCTAAAGAAAACATTAAGGCAAAAGAAGACAAGAGCCGTCACAGACGGATTATGCTCCCCGAATAAGTGTTTGTCACAAAATAAAAACTATCATACATTAAGCCCCCTTTTCGCATGACAGCTTTTTTGTACACACATTATTTATAGAATATGGTCTAGAACATCCTATTTATTACATGAGCACAAAATTTCATTAAATTCTGCCCATTAGATGAAGAGAAATATGAGAAAAACTAATTTTTACACTAAGGCCCCTTTTTCCATGACGCAGCCTTAAATTTACAAACGGAGAAAAGGCTCTCTAGGTATTGACCCAGGGAGTTCACATGTGAAGTTTCATTGAGTTTGGTCCAAGGGTTGCTGAGATATGGCTGTGGACGGACGGACGGATGGACGGACACACGGACGGATGGACAGCGTGGCGACTATATGCTCCCCCGAAATTTTTTCGGGGAGAATAAAAATACTGATAATCAGTTTTTTTTCCTTTTGCCTCAATATCTTCTTGACTATATCATACACAACTCAAATCTTTTTTAACATCAATTTCTTTAGTCCGCAACAGATTCTGAATTGAACAACCCTAAGATTTTGTTGTTTGGGAAAGGGTTATTAAGAGATAACTAATAGCTCTAAATTATGGCAGATCATGGATTTTTAAGATTTTTTAAGAGAAAAAAGGTTAAAAAAGTTTTGCTGTTTGGAAAAAGATTTAAATAGATATTTTCTCTTATTTATTAGTGAGGCTATTTTCCCTGATATTTTGATAAACTTTTGAACTTTCTAAAATTTGACTAATTTCAAGATAAAAGAGTAATTATGTTCAATTAGACTATCCCTTTTTGATCAGAAAATGACCAGGAAATTTGAGACCATTAATTTACCTTCTCCCAAAGGGTAAGATGTTGACTTAACCCTTTCCCAAACCACAGAATTTTAGGGCGGTACAATTTGAAAGTTGCTGAAGACGACATAAACTAGAACTGTCGCAAAGCGGACGAATACCCCCCACTAGGTCCTTGTCACTGAAAAAGTGCTATCGGTCAAAATGTTCTTGACTTAGAACATGGAAACGGATTTTAAACAAAGTCCAACTGTGACCTTGTACTTTGACCTTGGTGACCCCAAAACAATAGGGCACCTCCATTGGTCATGGGCAACAACTGTGTAAAGTTTCATGATCCTAGGTCAAACGGTTCTCAAGTTAGAACACTGAAACGAAATTCTAAATTTTGACTACTCCCCCCCCCCCCCCCCCTCATTAAAAACTTCAAAGTGGCATAACTCTGAAACTAATGACTGGATCAAGATGAAAATTGCAGGTGCACCACTTCATATGATAAGAAACATCCTGATAAAATTTCAGAAAAATTGGTCAAAAACTGTGGGAGGAGAAGAGGACACAAGATTATGACACCCCCCCCCCCTTAAAAACTTCAAAGTGGCATAACTCTGAAAATAATGACTGGATCAAGATGAAAATTGCAGGTGCACAACTTCATATGATAGGGAACATCCTGATAAAATTTCAGAAAAATTGGTCAAAAACTGTGGGAGGAGAAGAGGACACAAGATTATGTCCACGGACGGACGGACAGACGGACGGACAGACGGACGGTGTCCGCTCTCATGAGAAGGTAGTTGCGAGTTGCAAGACACGTATGCAGAAGAATTGTGGGGATAAATGCTATTTACGAGGTGCACCTCGCAACTGAACATGAAAAAACACAAATTCGGCCACAAAACCTCACAATTACCATTTGTGTTTTGCACCTCAGAAATTTTCGGATTTCCGGACATGTCCGTGGTGTATGGCCGAGATCATGAAATTTTCAGTTTTAATACAATGTATATTTAAAATATGTATTATTACGCAATATTTCATCATTAGCTGGTTCCCTGTATATTATTATGATTCTGACTACTGGGGGTTCAGTCTATAAAGTGTAAAGTTACTAAACCGGGAACCAGAGCCCAATCAATAGAAAAAGTAGTTCCACACTTTGAAGGTAAATAATGGAATATACTGTATTTTATTTTTGATTCTTTGTAAAGTAGTAGTTATAGAAATACATTTGTAGTAATTCTTTTTATTTTATAACCTATTCTAGTTGCTAGGGAAAATTCTCTTATGTTCTTGACCTTATTACAATGCATGTGTCAGGAGTTAAAATAATTGACCGCCATTTTGGATACTCAGTCAGTGTTTTGGACTTAATTAGTTGTGTCTTGAAGCTATTTAGAAATGGATTGAGAAATGATTTGTGGTTGTTGGAATTGGTCATATTGGAAGTTATTGAGAGCATGAATGACCAGATGAAAACAGTTTTTTCCTTGTCTAAGTTCTATTCATTTGACCTAATTAGGTCAATTGTGTGATTGTGCAGCTGTCAATGAGATGGATCAGACATTTACTTCTATGGAGTCAGGAGTTTAGTCAAATTAGGTAATACTTTGTTTTCACAAATTATCTTGACTTTGATAAACTGTCATTGTAACACCAGTATGGGAGATTCAATTGCAAATGACAGCACACGAGCTTGAAAATGTAAACAAAGCAGGCCAAGAATTGTGCAAAAGTTTGTCCATTTTTCTGAGTTGCACATTATGGCTGACTGCAGTGGCAGATCGAGAGGGGGTTCCAGGGTTCAAACCAACCCCCCTTCGTAGTCTGATTAATGCAGAAATTCCTTCATAATTGTGTACAGTTGTTTAGGCAGTAGCGGAACGCTAACTAATTTGTCGTTGTGCACAATTTTATTACAAGTGATAATCTTTTTTGTTTGGTACCGATTAGTAAACATGTATTCCTGTCATAGAATCCCATACCTGGGCACAAATATTATTTATCTACTAGATAGACCCTTTTTGCTGACAGCACTAATTAGGTCATTAGCGGATAGCTTCCGGTCATAACGGATCGGCAGTTCAGGTTGTGTCTCAAAATGACCAGGACAGCAATTCACTGCTTTAGGTCTCTGGGAAAGCTGTTCACAAGCAAGTCTGGCCAAACTATGCCTGCTGATGGGACTCAAGCAGCTCAGAGTCAACTTAAAATAATTGTAAAAAAGACTTAGGCTACCAGAGCTTGAAAGCAATGCGGAGAAGTAGAAAATCAATAATGGGGAACCATTGTGGGTTATCGTTCCTTAGAAAGGTTGTGCCGTGGTTCACGGTCCAATATTTATTACACTCGCCCTTTACACAACACGGAAAACACACAACCGCCAAACTAAAGTAAAACTAATGTTAAAATGTCCGAAATTATGTCACTGTTTACTTGATTAAGTCGAGCCCTATTAGATTGATTTTGGGGAAAAGAATATAAAATTGGGAATGATCATTCCCAGTTACCCAAATGTTCTCCTCTTCTTTCTCTATTTTCTTCAGTCATACAAATTCTTCGAAAGTTAGGTAATTCAGTTTGTTAACCGCTTTACCTAATAACACCTGGTTTTAACCCTCTCTCGACAAGACCAGATTTGACCTCTATAATAGATAAGAATTAGGAAAACATTGAGGTAAAACAAGAAAATGCTGAAATCTATATAGCATTGCTAGCAGTTCCTCAGTCATTGTACTTTTTGGTATTATAATTTGCACACAAGTCCTGCCTTTTTCAGGATGCATCTCGTCATTGTAAATGCAAAACCTCGTATCTCGTTTTTGGAAAATTTTAAAGGGGTCGGAAAAAAGTGTAATAACTTTTCCCTTACTGAAAGAATTTACTTGAAATTTGAACACATTGTTCACAAGTAATGTGCAATTAAATTAATACTGATAAGTAAAATTACCTCAAAACCTGCAAGAATTGTCTTAAATGGGCACACAAGATTTGACTTTGATCATCACAAGAATCGACATACGAGATTTTGCATTTACACCGACGATTTGGCATCTGCATTACCTTTGAATTATGTTGGAAAACTTTCAGAGGTGTAGGTTTTGGCACGGGTAAATGGTTAAAGATCTCAATTTTCAGAGAAAGCTAAGAAAGCACGAGAAGAAAAGGCTGATATCCAGCCTTTTTCTTTTTCTAACAATGTTTCTAATTGATACACACATACATACCTTAGCGCAGTTGGTAGTGCATCTGCCTCTCACTCGAGAGGTCCCAGGTTCGATACCCGACCGCGGCTAATACCCATTCTGACAAAATTGTCACCCACCAATGGGTTTGAAATCGTTAACCTAAGTGGGCGAGCAGCTTGAGGCTTGGTAAGGGTGTTGTGGTAGTACTGGTTTGAGAAACAACAGGAATCCATGGGTAGGTGCCCCAGCCGCTGCGACATGACCATAGCAGTTGAAAACAGCGTAAAACCCTGATAAACTGAAACGGATCGGGATCTATACATACATTTTTTCGACATGTTTTAAACACTTTTTACACCGAATGCAAAGAATATGTTTGAGCCACATTTGCAAACTGTATAACCTTTATAAGTAGACCTTTTCCAAACAACCAGAATTATGAAATTAATTAGAAATATATTGCTGACGACAAACTGATGTTGATGAAGATAGGATTTTTGCATAATATAGCACAGAAAATATTGAGACAAAAGAGAAAATGCTGATAATAAGCATTTTCTCTTTTTACCTCAATGTTTTCCTGTGCCTTTTTGTTTGGGGATGTCAAAGCCAGGGGTCTGTTTCATCAAATCATTTAAGGCAGAATACCCATAATGAAAAACACCACTTTCTAGCCATATGAAATGCATCAAATTACACACACTTGTAAATGCACTTCACATAAGTTGATTCACCGTGCCGGATTTCAATATTATGCTTCAAGAAGAAAATAATTGACAAAAATCATTTTACTCCATATTCATGTGCAAGGGAGGTAATTTTGAACATTTATGTCAAATTTTTTCATAAGTATGCATGAATTCAAAATTCTAAACCGTACAAAATGTTTATATTTGGAATGGAAATGTAACACAGTTTAGAAATAACTGGCATTTTTTCAAGTACGGACATATTTATGATTTTCCAAAGTCTTTAAATCACTTAAAAACGACAATCACATAACCCAGGTCGTAATAGATTGGCGACATGCGTTTTTTGCCCTTAAATTGGCATACGCCATCAGTAAGACAAAAGAATGTCTTAAATATTTTGATGAAACTGGCCACTGGTCTTGTTTGGGAAAGGGTTAAATCGTAAATGGGCATCGCCATGTACAACCGTAATTATAGAATCAGACCAGCTATCCAGAGACCGTGTACAAACAGTGAACATCACCATAAATAATTGATTTGAATTTGCAGATGTACATGTTTTCGATAAAGATACATTTCCTATAAAAATCTTGAGATAAAATTATGGGCGGGATATAGAGATAAATGACATAGTTCCTAAATGGTGTTCAGTTTGTGAAAAGTCGAAAAGTTGAAGTTAGTCACACTAATTTCTGACAATTGTCACAGACAAAACTTCAAATTTTCTGCATTTCCAGGTAACTGTTTGGTAGAAAAGTGGAAGTTAATGGCACTAATTTCGACTTATCGTGTTGTATGTAGGGAAAAGTGGATGGCGGAAACAGGATTCCGTACTTTTGTGCATTTCCTTTTCAATTTCTTCATATATCTTGGAAGTTATCAAAATAATGTATTGTTAGTGTATGTACACTTCAGTTTCGGGGTGTGAATATGTTTGTACTCATGTAACATATCAGTGAGTACAAGGAAATGAAGCATGTGTGTTTGTTTCTCAATGTTTCAAATTTAAGGCCTTTCTGATGAAATTATAATAATTCCTTTTGTACAAACAAATCCTGTGGAAAGACCATTGAAATTCTTTTTATCATGTCATTATGGTTTAACAATATTTTGTCTTTTCAAATGCCATTACAACCATACCAGGCTAAAATGAGAGTGACAAAGGCTTGTGTTGACCAATTGATTTCTCCACTTATTACATGCGCAATGAAAACCTTATTCAAATATAATCAATGGTAACAATAAATTGTGCAAAAGTTTGTCCATTTTTCTGGAGTGCACAAATGGCTGTACTACTGAGCTGCATGCTGCTACAAGGGTTATATCAAATATAGTCAATGGTGACAAGATGTTGTGCAAAAGTTTGTCCATTTTTCTGGAGTGCACAAATGGCTGTACTACTGAGCTGCATGCTGCTACAAGGGTTATATCAGATATAGTCAATGGTGACAAGATGTTGTGCAAAAGTTTGTCCATTTTTCTGGGGTGCACAAATGGCTGTACTACTGAGGTGCAAGCTGCTAGTCACATGGTGACAAGACGTTGTGCAAAAGTTTGTCAATTTTTTTGGGGTGCACAAATGGCTGTACTAATGAGGTGCAAGCTGCTAGTCAATGGTGACAAGATGTTGTGCAAAAGTTTGTCCATTTTTCTGGGGTGCACAAATGGCTGTACTACTGAGGTGCAAGCTGCTAGTCAATTGTGACAAGATGTTGTGCAAAAGTTTGTCCATTTTTCTGGGGTGAACAAATGGCTGTACTACCGAGGTGCATGCTGCTAGTCAATGGTGACAAGATGTTGTGCAAAAGTGTGTCCATTTTTTTGGGGGTGCACAAATGGCTGTACTACTGAGGTGCAAGCTGCTAGTCAAATGGTGACAAGATGTTGTGCAAAAATTTGTCCATTTTTTAGGGTGCACAAATGGCTGTACTACTGAGGTGCTAGCTGCTAGTCAATGGTGTCAAAAAGTTTTGCAAAAGTTTTGACCATTTTTCTAGGGTGCACAAATGGCTGTACTACCGAGGTGCAAGCTGCTAGTCAATGGTGTCAAAAAGTTTTGCAAAAGTTTTGTCCATTTTTCTGGGGTGCACAAATGGCTGTACTACTGAGGCGCAAGCTGCTAAGATGTTGTGCAAAAGTTTGTCCATTGTCCTGGGGTGCACAATTGGCTGTACTATGGAACCTCGGGCTGCTACATAGGTTATATCAAATATAATCAATGGTAACAAGTAATTGTGCAAATGTTTGTCCATTTTCCTAATATGCATGTATGGCTTTCAATTGATATAGTCAATGATAACAAGGAATTGTGCAAAAGTTTGTCCATTTTCCTGAGGTGCACAAATGGCTGTTCTACTGAGCTGCAAGCTGATATTAGGGTGAAAATCCTTTAAATTTTGAAGCAAAATTGAAAATTTACTTGCTCCAATAAACCATGATTGTGGACATTAAGGATTTATACATGAACTATCAGATTTCAAAGTTGTAAAGTGATACAGACGACTAGGATTATAGTCCCTGGCAACTGCCCATGTAAAACTTAAATAACCCCAAGGTTATAGAAAATTGTTTTATTTTCAGATTAAGATAATAGATTCTTCTTTATTGAAAATATGATTTCTGCTCCATTATGTTTTTGTGTCTGACCCAATAAACATAATATTAGGGGCAGGTAAGGCATACTATATTAGAATTTACCAAACGCCAATTCATAGATCGCTCCACCCAATATAGAATCTAATACAAACAACGGAAGTGTGGCATTTTCCTGATCGTTCATTGGCATGTCAATTGTTTTGATTGACAGTTGATAGATTGATACAATATCACTTGACGTAGCAATGAAGAATTTAAGACAAAAGAGTTGGTGTGTGACAATTTTCGTCCATTGGCTTATCGATGTTTTTGATTGACAATCGGTGTTTGGTCAATTGGAGCATAGACTTTTAACATATGGATACCTCCAAAAGTTCGGAAGGGACCATGTCTTGACCTCAGGAGTAATGACCCCCATGGCCTTTCGACTTTGACCTTTGTTTGACATTTTACAACAAAGAAAAAAGATATTCTATTTATCTGACTAATCATTAAGCTTTTAAAAGCCTCTTGTAAAATGGCATTGTTTGAATATGTGTATTTCATTGGTCCATGAACATGTTTTACTAATTCTCCTTTGAGAGTTTATGTGACAGAGTCACTTGTTTGTTTTCTCAGAATGGTGGGATGCATTTGTTTATTAATAGTTACATTTGTTGGCCAAAGTTTTCTTGTTACAGACAAGGTTTTGCACAAAATGGACAAAAATCCTCACAGTATGGCCAAATCTGATGCTAAACAGAAGTACTAAATGTACGGAACTGCACCTCACAATGGATGCTCCCCACAAGTACCCCTCCGTGAGTACATATTCTTGTCGCTAAGTAAAACTTATTTTCCACCATTCTTGTTTGTGTGGTATTGCATAAATGCATAGTTTGATTTCATATTAATTTACAAGAGTACCATAATAAATTTAAACCTGAATAAAGAATTTAATAAATGTATTACTTAGTGTTAAGAAATAGTGGTAGGGTCCTCTGTGGCTCAGTGGTTAGGGTGACTGAAGGGCACTGGTTTGAATCCCGCCCTAGCCGCTTAGTCTCACAGGAGTGTATTTGGGCAATGCACTTCAGAGCCTAGCCTAGTACTGGTAGACAGGAGGCATGAATAAGTGAAATGTTGCCATGATATAACTGAAAAATTGTTCAAAACGGCAGAAAACACCATGAAAAAAAGAACGAAAGAAACAGTGGTGGAATTCAGCAATTAGAAATCTGCTCTTGGTGGTTGAAAATGTCTGTTTTAGCTTTAAATCTGACAGGAGGAAGCCTTCCAGCTGGTTTGTTGTAAGTAGGGTTTAACTGAATGGCTCCTGTGCCTTTAGAGTCTCCCTCCCCCTGAAATTATCTAGACGTTGCTTATATGACTAAATTTTAGGGGTCCTCATGAACTGCAAATCTATCGGGGCCCCTCACCGCTGTGGGTTCGAATCCTAGGCAGGTCTGGACTTTCATATTTTTTATGTGTGGAAGCCATCAAGCTGGCTTGTGGTAAGGTTGGGTTCCACAAGGGTGGGTTGGTGCCTTGTACATAGGACCCACTGCAATTACCTGTACATTGCTTATATGACTGAAATAATGTCAAACAAATGATAAATGCCATCAAAACAAACAAACTGAAATACTGTTAAAGTGACCGTAAACACCATCACAAGAAGTTGGATATGCTGTTTATATCTATACGCAATTCATGACCAAATATCCTCACAATATGGACAAGAAATCTGAACCTCATAAATACCATTTCTGTCATGACCAAATATCCTCACAATATGGACAAGAAATCTGAACCTCAGAAATACCATTTGTACAGAAATGCAACCCTCAAGTCACTTTTTGCACAAGTACCCTCTCATGGGGACGGACGGACAGACGGACAACCTGATTCCAGTATACCCCCCCATAACTTTGTTGTGGGGGGTATAAAAATGTTGAAAAAGAAAGGATTTGTGTGTAATATAGCTAAGAAAATATTGAGGCAAAAGGAGAAACTGCTGGTTATGAGCAGTTTCTTCTTTTGTCTCAATGTTTTCCCAAGCCAATTCTATTAGAGACGTCAAAATCATGTCTTGTTTGGGAAAGGGTTAAAATATCAAAGGTGTGACAGGTGACAAAAGTCATCTGACTTTCCGAGGGAAAGTTCTCTTTGACAGGGAGGGACATTGTTGAGGGAAAGGTAGAAAATACTGTTTATAAGCATATTCTTCGTTTTCTTCAATACTTGTCATAGCATAAACACTTTGTTGCATTGAATGGTGTCATTGTTTGGGAAAGATTGAACAGGTAAAAGCCAAGAATCAAACTGTTGCTACAGTATGCGTTATATTGTTGCTTTTTTCAGAAAATAGTAACTACAACTTTACACAAGCTGCTGTTATAAGGTTTTAGGAGAAAAGCAGCAATATATTGTTCTCTTAGATCCTTTGTAGATTTGAAACATTCATATAGTTAACAGAAGAATGTTAGATAGAAAATGTCCAGAATATTTGTAAAATCATTTTCTGTACCTTTTTACTCTCAATAAATAGCTTTTTTTCGAGGAATGTAACATCAAAATCATGCAAAATAGTCATGTTTGGCATGTCATGATAACACAAGAGCCGTCAGAGACGGACAATGCTCCCAAAATAAGGCATTGTCACAATAAATGTATGCCATGGAGAGCACTTTATTGTCAAGGGAATCTGATTTGCTACCCAAATATGAAATTTCATCAAATTCTGACCATTAGACTAGGAGAAATTAGAGAAAAACTGTATTTTACCAGAAGTCCCCTTTTCCCATGACGAGGCCTCAAATCCAAAATCCGGGAAAAGTGCATCGGCATTATGTCACAGGGAGTTCACATGGTAAGTTTCATTTGATTTGGCCCAAAGGTTATGGAGAAATCGCTTCGGACGGACGGAATGACAGACGGACAGACAAAGCGGTGACTATATGCTCTCCCTTCGGGGAGCATAAAAATGATGTAATTTTTTTAAAAAATGTATATGAGATATGAATCAGAAATAGCCTCTAGTTTTCATAGATACAATGTATCAAAATTATGACTAAACAAGAAATCTATCACTAAAGGCTATATAATACCCCTGCCATTTTATTTGTCCGGACAAGCGTTTTTGTCGAAAACAAAGGGCAATAACTCACAAAATAAGGAAGATAGAGTTATTCCTGTTAAACACTGGACTTCTAATTAGTGAGATATATCTACCCATGAAGTTTCATGATCATAGCTACTTTACTTTCAGGGATATACTCCAGACATACATTTTGTACACGGATGAATAGACGAATGGACAGTTAGACAGACAGACAGGCTGATTCCAGAATAGACCTGAAAACATTCGTTTTGTATGGGTATAGTATAAACAAAAACATTAGTGCCTGTAATCAACAATCTATAATTGATTTTGTGTACATTATAGCACATAAAACATTGATGCAAAAGGAGAAAATGCTGATTATCAGCATTTTCTTCTTTTGTCTCAATGTTTCCCAAAGCCTTTTCTATCAGAGACATCAAAACCAGGTCTTGTTTGGGAAAGGATTAATCTAACCTCTGTGTGACACCTTGAATCCTTTTTATAAAATAAACATCATCAGAATTTTGTTAATAAGTCACTCCCCTAATACTTTTTTAGATAAATAAGCTTCATTATTCATAATTATACACGAACAAAGTAAATAAAAGGTTAAATAAAAGTCAAGTTTCCTGAAATAAATGTACCATTTCAACTAACTGAACTTTAACCCTTTCCCAAACAACAAAATTTTAGGGTGATCCACTTCAGAAACTACCACAAATGACAAAATGGAAGTTGTTAAAGATAGAATTTGTGTAAAATATGGCATAGACAATATTGAGACAAAAGGAGAAACTGCTGGTTATCAGCAGTTTCTTCTTTTGTCTCAATGTTTTCCCAAGCCTTTTCCATAAGGGACATCAAAACCAGGTCTTGTTTGGGAAAGGGTTAACTCTTTCCCAAATGATAAAATTTTAAATTTAACCTCTTCAAAATACAAAGATTGAGATTATTTCAATCTAAAAGCTGTTGCAGATGTCAAAATTGATGTCTATCAAGAGAGGAAATGTGTACAGTATAGCCAAGAAAATATTGAAGCAAAAGAAGAAAATGGTGGTTATGAGCATTTTATTATTTTGTGTCATTGTTTTCTAAAGCCATTTATAATACTTGGGACATTAAAAACAGGTGTTGTTTGTGAAAGGTGGAAAATGTGCATATAATAAAACTAAGATATTAAGCGAAAAGGAGAAATTGCTAATTGACTAATGTATCTACTAATTTAATTTGAATATGTGTTTTAAACAGTATACAGTTGATTACTGAATCTGTATATGGGAGAGGAACTTTACAAGCTTCTAGTGTTCATTCCAATCCTTTTCATCTATGTTATTATGAATGTATATAATCATGTGCATTATTCTGAACAAGCATTCTGAAGTATTGCAAAACAATACCAAGTCCCCTACCGGCTTTATATATGTGTTAAAAAAAAGAACCCCAGAAATTTTCAAAGTCCAGCATCCGTATCTTCCTAAAAAATCACTGGACCGGAACAAAACTCAACCTTGTTCTGTAACTTATCAATGCGGGTCTACATACCAAAAATCTGCTCAATAGCTGCAAGCATTAAGAAAAAAAAGTCTGAAAAACTAATTTCTCAGAATTTTTCTAAGTCCAGCATCCATATTTTCCCCAAAAATCACTGGACCGGAACGAAACTCAAACTTGTTCTGTATCCCATCAATATGTGTTCATATATCGAAAATCAGCTCAATATCTGCAAGCGTTTAGAAAAAAAGTCTGGAAAACTGTAATTTCCCAGTAATTTTCTAAGTCCAGCATCCATATCTTCCTCAAAAATCACTGGAGCGGAACGAAACTCAAACTTGTTCTGTAACTCATCAATGCGGGTCTACATACCAAAAATCAGCTCAATAGCTGCCAGCATTAAGAAAAAAGTCTGGAAAACTGTAATTTCCCAGAAATTTTCTAAGTCCAGCATCCATATCTTCCCCAAAAATTACTGGACTGGAACAAAACTAAAACTTGTTCTGTAACTCATCAAAGCGGGTCTACATACCAAAAATCAGCTCAATAGCTGCTAGCAATGAGAAAAAAAGTCCGGAAAACTGTAATTTCCCAGAAGTTTTCTAAGTCCAGCATCCATATCTTCCCCAAAAATCACTGGACCGGAACGAAACTCAAACTTGTTCTGTAACTCATCAATGCGGGTCCACATACCAAAAATCAGCTCAATAGCTGCCAGCATTGAGAAAAAAAGTCTGGAAAACTGTAATTTCCCAGAAATTTTCTAAGTCCAGCATCCATATCTTCCCCAAAAATCACTGGATCGGAACGAAACTCAAACTTGTTCTGTAACTCATCAATACAGGTCCACATACCAAAAATCAGCTCAGTAGCTGCCAGCATTGAGAAAAAAAGTCTGGAAAACTGTAATTTCCCAGAAATTTTCTAAGTCCAGCATCCATATCTTCCCCAAAAATCACTGGAGCGGAACGAAACTCAAACTTGTTCTGTAACTCATCAATGCGGGTCTACATACCAAAAATCAGCTCAATAGCTGCCAGCATTAAGAAAAAAAGTCTGGAAAACTGTAATTTCCCAGTAATTTTCTAAGTCCAGCATCCATATCTTCCTCAAAAATCACTGGAGCGGAACGAAACTCAAACTTGTTCTGTAACTCATCAATGCGGGTCTACATACCAAAAATCAGCTCAATAGCTACCCCCGTTTAGAAAAAAAGTCCGGAAAACTAATTCACCGGACTGACGGACAGACGGACGGACGGACGGACGGACGGACGGACGGACTGACGGACTGACTGACGGACAGAGTGCAAACCTAAAGTCCCCTTCGGCTTCGCCGGTAGGGGACTAATAAAACATGTTTAAACTAATTCTTCTTGTTGTTTGGGTAAACATAGAGACAAAAGAAGAAACTGCTGATAACCATCTTATACACTTATACAGCTCTATACAATACCAACCATCATCTTGTTGTGCTAGAAACCTCAGTGCTGCAATTTGAGCATTATGTTACCACTCCCATGAAGAATACAAGAGAATAACCTAGCCTAGGAAGTTTTCATCATCTTTGCTTTAGCATGAAGAACAGAATAAGATCAGTCTGTACATAAGTGCAGTTTGACCTAATTCTACCCAACCTTTATCTTCAAACAATCAAAACAATACAAACCATCATCTTGCTGGGCTAGGAACCTCAAGGTTATTTCAGCCTATGTAACCCAACCCACAAAGAACACAAAGAATCACAAAATCCCTTTGGCAGGCAGTACAGAATAAGATCAACCTGCACATATGTACAGTCTGATTTTATTCTTTACTAGCTGCAGTATTTAATTCAGCATGACGAAACATCCCTGTACAAAATTAACCCTTTCCCAAACAACAAAAATTTAGGGTGATCTAATTTGAAAGGTGCTGCTGACGACAAAAGAGATGTTATTACAGATAGAATTTGTGTAAAATATGACAGAGAAAATATTGAGACAAATGGAGAAACTGCTGGTTATCAGCAGTTTCTTCTTTTGGCTAAATGTTTTCCCAAGCCATATCTAGATCTATAAGATATGTCAAAACCAGGGTCCCGTACTACTAAACATCTTACGATCAAGTTTTTGTGTAAACTGTGTAACAAGACATCTGATTGCATGAGAAATCCGCCTGAGCCAATCAGGGCTGTTGTTACAAGTAATTATGCAAAAATCAAACGTACGATCGTTAGTAATACGGGCCCCAGGTCTTGTTTGGGAAAGGGTTAATACAATACTAACCATCATCTTGCTGAGCTAAGAACCTCAAGGCTGCTATTTCAGCATATGTTACCCCACCCAGGAAGAATACAAGAGTGACCTTCTGGTCTGCTATGCTGGAATGTGAGGAAGTGATGGATCCCCCTGGAAAACAAGTATGCAAAATATATAAGTTTGATCTTTATATAGTAACTCTTTCTTCATTGAAAGCTGCTGCAGACGATAACTAGAATATCACTGAAAGTGATCATACCCTCCAAAAGCGCAGTTTTTGTGCATTTTGAGAAATTGATTTCATTTGAACTGTGAGCTGATCAATTGGGAAATAGAGCGAACAAAAAATCAACAGATCAAACAACACATTTAACAATCCCCAAGCCCCGCCCTGCCATGCCCATATTTTTCAATAAACCAAAACTCACAACCATGCATTGAAGACAGTCAATCAAGGAACATTCCTGTACGATTTGGTTCAAATTTACTGTATAATTGCTTTTTCTCATGATTTCGTTAAGTCTGATAAGCCCTGCCTTGCCATTACCACATTTTTGCAAATAAAAAATTCACGAACAAATTTTGAAATAAGTCCCCCAATGAACATTCCTGCCAATTTTGGTAAAAAAAATTGCCGAATCAAAAATTCACGAACAAGCTTCGAAAAGAGTCACCAAAGGAACATTCCTGCCAAGTTTGGTAAGAATTGGCTTAGTGGTTAAGGAGAAGATTTTTGAAGAATTATCTGACGATTTCTCAAAATCGGATAAGCCACGCCCTGCCACGCCCACAATTTTTGACGAATCAAATATTCATGAACATGCATTGAATACAAACACTAAATGGACATCAGTGCCAACTTAAGTTCAAAATGGTCAAAGAATTGATTTTGAATGATTTTTCACATGATTTCTCCAAGTCCGATAAGCCCCGCCCTGCCACGCCCACAATTTTTGACGAATCAAAAATTCAGGGACAAATTTTGAAAAGAGTCACCCAAGTAACATTACTGCCAAGTTTGGTAAGAATTGGCTCAGTGGTTAAGGAGGAGAAGATTTTTGAAGAATTATCTGACTATTTCCCGAGATCGGAAAAGCCCCGCCCTGCCACGCCCTCATTTTTTGACGAATCAAAAATTCTTGAACATGCATTGAATACAATCACTAAAGGGACATTTGTGCCAAGTTAAGTTCACAAAGGACGAATAATTCATTTTTAAAGATTTTTCATATGATTTCTCTAAGTCTGATAAGCCCCGCCCTGCCACGCCCACAATTTTTGAAGAATAAAAAATTCACGAACAACTTTTGACAAGAGTCACCCAAGGAACATTCCTGCCAAGTTTAGTAAGAATTGGCTCTGTGGTTCAGGAGGAGAAGATTTTTGAAGAATTATTTAACGATTTCTTGAAGTCGGATAAGCCCCGCCCTGCCACGCCCTCATTTTTTGACGAATGAAAAAATCATGAACATACATTGAATACAATCACTAAAGGGTCAATCCTGCCAAGTATGGTTCAAATTGGCCTGATATTTGATTTTTAAAGATTTTTCACATGATTTCTCTAAGTCCGATAAGCCCCGCCCTGCCACGCCCACAATTTTTGAAGAATAAAAAATTCACGAACAACTTTTGACAAGAGTCACCCAAGGAACATTCCTGCCAAGTTTAGTAAGAATTGGCTCTGTGGTTCAGGAGGAGAAGATTTTTGAAGAATTATTTAACGATTTCTTGAAGTCGGATAAGCCCCGCCCTGCCATGCCCTCATTTTTTGACGCATGAAAAAATCATGAACATACATTGAATACAATCACTAAAGGGTCAATCCTGCCAAGTATGGTTCAAATTGGCCTGATATTTATTTTTTAAAGATTTTTCACATGATTTCTCTAAGTCCGATAAGCCCCGCCCTGCCACGCCCACAATTTTTGAAGAATCAAAAATTCATGAACAACTTTTGACAAGAGTCACCCAAGGAACATTCCTGCCAAGTTTAGTAAGAATTGGCTCTGTGGTTCAGGAGGAGAAGATTTTTGAAGAATTATTAAACGATTTCTTGAAGTCGGATAAGCCCTGCCCTGCCACGCCCTCATTTTTTGACGAATAAAAAAATCATGAACATACATTGAATACAATCACTAAAGGTTCAATCCTGTCAAGTATGGTTCAAATTGGCCTGATATTTGATTTTTAAAGATTTTTCACATGATTTCTCCAAGTCCGATAAGCCCCGCCCTGCCACGCCCACAATTTTTGACGAATAAAAAATTCACGAACAACTTTTGACAAGAGTCACCCAAGGAACATTTCTGCCAAGTTTAGTAAGAATTGGCTCTGTGGTTCAGGAGGAGCAGATTTTTGAAGAATTATTTAACGATTTCTTGAAGTCGGATAAGCCACGCCCTGCCACGCCCTCATTTTTTGACGAATGAAAAAATCATGAACATACATTGAATACAATCAATCAAGGGTCAATCCTGTCAAGTATGGTTCAAATTGGCCTGATATTTGATTTTTAAAGATTTTTCACATGATTTCTGTAAGTCCGATAAGCCCTGCCCTGCCACGCCCATAATTTTTGACGAATCAAAAATTCACGAACAAGTTTTGAAAAGGGTCACCCAAGGAGCATTTCTGCCAAGTTTGGTAAGAATTGGCCCAGTGGTTGAGGAGGAGAAGATGTTTGAAGAAAAAACCAACAGACAGACCAACAGACCAACAGACCAACAGACAGACAGACAAGCTGACTCCTATATACCCCCCAAATTGAATTTGGGGGGTATAACTATTGCTAAACTTTGTGAATTATACAGCAGAGAAAATAAAGAGGCAAAAGAAGAAAATCCTGACAATCAGGATTTTCTTCTTTTGCCTCAATGTTTACCCAAGCCTTTTCTATTGGGGTCTTGTTTGGGAAAGAGTTAATACTAAAACATTTGTCCGAACAAGCGTTTTTGTTGAAAACAAAAGCAATAACAAGGTTATGCTCTGCTATGCTCCTTGTACACAGCACTACTTCCTAGTGAGATCTATCTACCCATGAAGTTTCACAATCACAGCTACTTTACTTTCAGAGATATTCTCCGTACAAGCATTTTGTACATGTATGGACAGACAGATGGACAGACTCACCGACCGACATACAGGCTGATTCCAGTATAACCTTGGAAACATTCCATTTGCAGGGGTATAAAAATATGATCCAGGATCTGGAAAAAGGTCCCTCAAGGCATTTGCTAACAACATGGATCCGAATCAGCCTGTGCATAAGCAGTCTGATCAGGATCCATCTCTAATAGCTGCTCCATGACCTGTAGCTACTATTAGAGATCATTATACATCATGTTCCTATTGTAATAAGGCATAGGCTAATCCTGAACAATGGCTTCTCAAATGCTTGATAGGACATAATTTCCACACAGTCTGATCTAGATCTATACTCACTTCTTTTCCTTAAAGCTACAGGTATTTGTTGTACTTCATCAAAAGTAGGCCCAGGTAATAATGACAAGACTTCAGTTATCCCCCTCCATCCAGGTCTAGCTAAATACTGGGCGAGTCTTACACTTAATGGCGCATAACCACTGTACGCATATGATATGTCATTCGGATTCTGTAAAGTTAAAACAAGTTTTGAAAATAACCAAGTTGAATAACTTATCACAAAACAGTAACACCTTTTGACGACCTATCAAAGTAAGGATATAAGAAAACATTGTGGAAAATGAAGAAATTGCTTGTGACAAGCAATTTCTTCATTTCCCACAATGTTTTCTACACAAATATCAAAATATATAAAAATTTCATGAACTTGATGTAATCTTATGCACCACTGCAAGCGTATGATATGTCATTTGGATTCTGTAAAGTTTAAAGAAATTTTGTAAGTAACTAAAGTTGGTTAACCCATTCCCAAACAGTGACACTTGTTGACGCCCTACACAATACAGGCTTGTGACAAGCAATTTCTTCATTTCGCATGATGTTTTCTACACAAAACCATCAAAATATCATAAAAATGTCATGAACTAGATGTTATCGTCTGCACCACTGTACGCATATGAATGTCAATGGAAATTTCTGTAATGTTTAAACAAGATTTGTAAGTCACTACAGTTGATTAACCCATTACCAGACAAGAAAATTTGGACTGTTCCAATATGTAAGATGTTTCAGACGACAATTTTAGTTTTATGAAATTTTAAAAGTGTGTGCCTTTTGGGTAAGAAAACATTGTGGAAAATGAAGAAATTGCTTGTCACAAGCAATTTCTTCATTTTCTACAATGGTTTTCAAACCGTTTTTTCCTCAGTGTCATCAAAAAGGGCCTCTGTGTGGGAATTGATTAATCATTAAAGATGTGAAAGAGGAGTGCCCTGAAATAGCAAGATCTTTCTTCGGGAAACATGACTTTGAAAGAATTATATGCACATGAATATTTTGAACAACCATTACTTTGGCGTAATATTAGAAATATGAGAGCTCCACCTGTCATTTATGATTTTTAAGAAATGGCCAATGTCAGACAGTGTATAGCTTATGTTATGCCCTTCATTCATGAGTATAACAAGAGCCGTCAGAGACTGATTATGCGCCACGAATAAGGCATTGGAACAACAAACAGACAGATTTTCCAAAATTCTGACCTTAAGAAATGACCTTGACCTTGACTGATGACCTTGAACTTGGTCCCAACAGAAAGGTGTTGTCATAAGCAATGCACATGTGAAATATCAAGGAATATTCTTTAAGAATTTACTAATCAAAAGTTGTGGCCAATGTTAGTTTGTTGTTGAGACATGGAGGGCTAACATAAAGGTAACAAACATTATGCCCCATTCATCCTTGACATATTTTTTGATACGCAAATTTCAAATAATTTATGGTCAAGGGCAACTGACTTGCTACTCAAATATGAAATTTCATCAAATTCTGACCATTAGACTAGGAGAATGTAGAGAAAAACTGTATTTTACCCTAAGTCCCCTTTTCCCATGACGAGGTCTCAAATCCAAAAGCTGGGAAAGCTGTAATGGCGCTGTCATAGGGAGTTCACATGGTCAGTTACATTAGATATGGCCCAAGGGTTATGGATAAATCGCTCCAGACGGACGGACAAAGCAGCGACTATACATGTATGGTCTCTTTTCTGGGAGCATGAAATTAAACTCTTACCAGACGACACAATTTTAGTGTGATCCAAATTCAAAAATGATACAGGCAACAGTTTCAAGTGAATGAAACTTTACAGTTTTTGTTCCCCCTAAATAGAAAACATTGTGGAAAACGAAGAAATTTCTTGTCACAAGCAATTTCTTCAATTTAGAATATGTTGTCCAAAGCTTTTATCTTATGAGGTGTCAAAAAGCATCAATGTGTCGGAAAGGGTTAATATATCTCAATTTTGAGATCCCCGTTTGACCTCTGCCAGGTCTGACATTTTTTTCAAAATTTATCAATTGGCTTAACCCTTTCCCAAACAAGACCTGGTTTTGACATCCTTATTAGTATAAAGGTTTAAGAAAACATTGAGGCAAAAGAAGAAAATGCTGATAACCAGCATTTTCTCCTTTTGCCTCAATATTTTCTGTGCTATTTTGTACACATTTTCTTCTTTAGAAACAACAATTCTGTCGTCTGCGACAGCTTTGAAATTAGAACATCCCAAAATTTTGTCGTCTAGTAATGGGTTAATATTTTCCCAAACATCCTTTTTCACGTGACAGGTCACTAAATCGTGTAAAAACTTACCGTTTCATTGACATCTTCTACTGACAATTTTAATGATTTTCTGATCACTTGGTAGTTTCTAGTTGTGTGTGGTCGAAGTAGCCCGACCTTTTCTAAATTCATCAGCGTTACTAAATGTTGAAATCCGTATGTCTGAAAATTGAAATACAAAAACAGTGAACTTTTGCAATATCAGTGCCTAAATTCAGCCTTTCCCAAGAAGGATTTTAGGTTGGTTCAATTTTATCAAGTAAACCATAATGTAATTTCGGACAAAGAATAGTATTTCGCCTCTGTTATTCTAAAACCTCGCAACTGCAGCTTGATTAAAGCTGTAGTCACAAGATTTTACATCACCGAAGGTTTGTTAATATATAACGACAAACCCAGTCTATATTTAGCACAAAATTCATCTAAGAAAGCTACTTCAAATGACAAAATTGTTTGGGACAGGGTTAAATTGGGATGTGCCTTAAACATTGTCATTTGGAATAGGACAAACTGATTTAGTATCAAATTGAAAGCAATATATTACAACTTATACTCAATTTTACCAACAAAGAACAAAGACTTTTTTATCAAGATTTTGAAAATCACAATCTTTTTCAAATTCATGTTCCCTGTCAAGTAATTACTTTTTTTCTAAATCCAATAACATTTTATCAAGTTACAATATTTCAGTTTTAGATTAGCGCAAGATATTGCTGTCCTTTTACAAGTTACACATATAAATACAATGTAAATAGATACCTGTGTGATTTCTCGTTTGTAATAATCTAAAACTTTCGGCTTTAACCCGCTGTTACAATATGACTGTATACATATTAATCTCAACACCTGAAAAAAAACAACATTATAACATATTCAGCTGCAATAGGAACATTTATCTATCAATAAATAGATTACCAGATGGAGCATTTTAGAGTGGTCCAAATGTTGCAGATGACAACTTCAAGTGAATGAAATTTTACATATTTTTGTCTTTCTTGGTAGAAAACATTGTGGGAAATGAAGAAATTGCTTTCCACAATAATGCTGACTAGCATGAATTCTTTCAGTGCTGTAATTTTCTTCAAATTTATTCCTTTTAATGTTCATTCTGTTGTCTTTCATATTTCAATCCTTTCAAAATTTAGTCATAAGGAAAAATCATTTCAGTTTTTGCTATCCCCTTAAATTTTTCTCAATACTTACAAGATAAAAATATTTGCATTAACCCTTTTCCAAACAAGACAGGGTTTTGGTGTCCCTATGAGAAAAGGCTTGGAAAACATAGAGACATAAGTGGTTAATGCTGATAATCAGAATTTCCTCGTTTTGGCTCAATATTTTCTGTGCTACAATCTTCACAAATCCAACTTTAATCAGCATCCACTTTGTCATCTGCAGAGTTTTAGGAATTAGATAACCCAAGTATTTTGCCATATGGAAAAGGCTTAGCCCATTACCTCACAGTGACTCTTTTTGACTCCCCACAATATAATGGCTTTGTAAAACATTGTGGAAAATGAAGAAATTGCTTGTGACAAGCAATTTCTTCATTTCCCACAATGTTTTCTACCAAAAAAGCTATGAAATTTCAAAATTTCATCACATTGAAATGTCGTCTACAACTTCTTTCAAATTGGACTACCCCGAAATTTTGTCGTTTGGTAATGGGTTAAGAACCATTTTTTGTCATCTGCAAGGACACTACTTTGAGCAAGTATAAAATAGTCAAATATCTCTGAGAATTACCTTTGCTATGGGATCCCTTTTCCCAATACAATCTTCTATATAGGGGTTAACTTTGTCTGTGTCTTCACCTTTATACAAGTCTTGTTGACATCGTAAACAATCCATAAACTCATCTGAATCTGTCACTTCTTTAATCAACTCAGCTATTGAGGTATCTACAAGACAAAGAACATTGTTGCTTTTCAACACAAACCTTGTAACTGCATCTTAGAACAAGCTGCAGTTAAGAGGTTTTTGTTGAAAAGCGATGACATGTTATATTAATACATCTACTGTACATATCATGTTATATGTATTTTCCCCTTTCTTGTTGACATCGTAAACAATCCATAAACTCATCCGAATCTGTAACTTCTTTTATCAACTCAGCTATTGATGTATCTACAAGACAAAGAACATTTTTGCTTTTGAACAGAAACCTTGTAACTGCATCTTAGAACAAGCTGCAGTTAAGAGGTTTTTGTTGAAAAGCGATGACATGTTATATTAATACATCTACTGTACATATCATGTTATATGTATTTTCCCCTTTCTTGTTGACATCGTAAACAATCCATAAACTCATCCGAATCTGTAACTTCTTTTATCAACTCGGCTATTGAGGTATCTACAAGGTAGAGAATAAGTATTAACCCATTACCACACAATGACTCTTTTTGACTCTCCACAAAATAATGGCCATGAAAAACATCTTGGAAAATGAAGAAATTGCTTGTGACAAGCAATTTCTTCATTTCCCACAATATTTCTATACAAAAGGGCCCAAAAATGTACTATTTCATTCACTTGAAATTGTTGTCTGCATCCCCCTTGAATTTGTAACATTCCAAAAGTTTGTCGTTTGGGAATGGGTTAAATATCAACATTTTAGACATGTTCAATTTGAAAGCAATGCAATCGTGAAATTGATACAAATAAATTTTAGTTACAAAGTAGAGACTAAAGTTACATTAGAATATCATCAAGTGATGGTACATGTGACTTCCCCTTTTTTACCCAGTTTGTCCATATAGAGTTTGGTTTTTTTTCCTTATTGTAAAAACTAACTTTGCTTATGCATAACTAAAAAGCCAAACACTCAATATGTGACTGAGTGACATAGGCTCTTGCAGACCTTGAAAACTTTAAGTTACAATATTATTACAATTTCTTACATGTCAGAGATAATGAAATATGAAATACCCTTAGCTTAACCGGCCTTTCCCAAACAAGACCTGGTTTTGACGTCCCAAACGAAAAAGGCATGTGAAAACATTGAGACAAAAGAAGAAAATGCTGAAAATCAGCATTTTCTCCTTTTACCTCAACATTTTCTGTGCTATATTATACACAAATCCAATCTTCATCAACATCTATTTGTCGTCTGCTGCATATTTCAAATTGGACCGACCTAAATTTTGTCCTTTGGGAAAGGATTAACCCTTTCCGAAACAGCAGAATTTAAGACAATTTCCATTGGCCCCCTGGAGATGACAAAATTGATATTGATGAAGATTGGATTTGTGTATAATATTGCACAGAAAATGTTGAGGCAAAAGGAGAAAATCCTGACAATGCCCCAATGTTTTCTGAGGCTTTTTCTATCTGGGACGTCTGAACAAGGTCTTGTTTGGGAAAGGGTTAACCCATTAACACACAATGACTCCTTTTGACTCCCCACAAGATAATGGCTATGGAAAACATCGTGGAAAATGAAGAAATTGCTTGTGACAAGCAATTTCTCCATTTCCCACAATGTTTTCAATATAATAAGACTTATAAATGTAAAATTCCATTCACTTGAAATTTTCGTCTTCAGCATCTTTGAATTTGGACTGGTCTAGAATTTTGTTGTTTGGAAAAGGGTTAAAAGAGGACAATATATTGTTGAATCAGCTATTTTTGCCAATACTTACGAGTAGCCAGTGAGGCTCTGACTTGTTGTAAATGTGGAAGTTTGGATACAAAATTCTTCATTTCTCCTACTGTTTTAGCAGCATGTCTTTCCTATCAATACAAGACGTAACATATAAATTATTAATATACTGATTCAAATACAGAGATCTTATAAACATAGCATTTGTTTCTTTCTAAAAGTAAGTCTTCACCTCGAAAATATTTCCTTTAAATCTTAACTACTGCACAAAAAGTCTGCCGATAAATCATTTCCAAAAACAACCCCAAAGAGACATTTATAAATAATAGGGATGGGAACGAGTACTCGATTAATCGAGTACTCGATCGAACGTCCGAGTATCGATTACCAATATCACTAATCGAGTAATCGGAAAGAAAAAAAAATAATATCGGCAGAAAAATAAAAATTTGTTTCCAAACTCAAGTTGCTGGAAATATCGTTCGCTCTTTTCCAACACTGTACATACCCTGCAAAGGGTAGAATATGTAACTCCTGGCCGTACGCCGATTATCTAATCCCTCCATATTGTCCTAATTTGCAATCAAGTGCCAACAGCTATTGTTCTCCCTGTCAAACAATATTAACGTCATAAATGTTCGCACCTTCGCCGCACTTTACTCCGATTTCGGGCGATGCATTTAAATTGGACGTCCGTAAGATTTACCTTAGAGTTGATTGGTTAATGCAATATTCGATCAGCCGATTATTTGATTATTGTGAAGATTTCATTCTATTGCTATTTGTTTCTCGAAGAAGAAGCATCTCATTCCCGATTACATGCAAATAAATTCAAGAAAGTTTAACAATGCCTCCCTTTAAGTCTTATAGTGACTTGTGTATATCTCACAACATGTGTAAATATTACGAATTTTTTGCTACGAGATGAATATCAAGGATTTTTTTTTTATTTTTCATGGGTTTAATGGAAAGATTTTGACACTTTCTGTAATTCTCATCACATATCTAACAATTGCCCGTTTTTCTAAAATAAATCACTGATCAGAAGATATATTTATACCGAAGATATGCTGCATATATTGGTTATGAACATGTTAGAAAACACTGATACTAGATTATAACCAAAAGACGACGTTTTATCCGAGTACTCGAGTACTCGATCGGAAGGGTGATCGAGTACTCGATTAGTAAAATTGGTACTCGTTACCATCCCTAATAAATAAAGAAAAACAAAAAATGTTACCAACTTAATAACCACTATTCTCTTCTTTTCTAATAATGCACTCTAGACTAACAGATCAAACTTTCAATATATTTTTCAAATCAATTTTGTCCTTTACATTTACTTTAATTTTCTGAAGATCTAAAAATGTGCTCTGAAAAAAGGTCAATTTAAACCGTTTCCACACAAGGACATTTTTAACTCCCCGCAAGAAAATGGCTTTGAAAAACATTGTGGAAAATGAAGAAATTGCTTGTGACAAGCAATTTCTTCTATTTCCACAATGTTTTTTACCCAATAAGACAATAAAATATCAAATTTCATTCAATTGAAATTGCTGTCTGCAACACTTTTGAATTTGGACCAGTCTAAAACTAGAACTGTCACAAAGCGGACAAATACCCCCCCACTAGCGCCTTGTCACTGAAAAAGTGCTGTAGGTCAACCGGTTTTTGACTTAGAGCACGGAAACAGATTTTAAACAAAGTCCCATTGTGACCTTGACCTTTGACCTTCTTGACCCCAAAACAATAGGGCACCTCCTTGGGTCATGGGCAACAACTGTGTAAAGTTTAACGAACCTAGGTCAACCGGTTCTTGACTTAGAGCATGGAAATGGATTATAAAGAAAGTCTGATTGTGACCTTGACCTTTGACCTTGGTGACCCAAAAACAATAGGGCACCTCCTTGGGCCATGGGCAACAACTGTGTAAAATTTCATGATCCTAGGTCAACAGATTCTTGACTTAGAGCACGGAAACGGATTTTAAACAAAGTCCAATTGTGACCTTAACCTTTGACCTTCTTGACCCAAAAACAATAGGGCTCCTCCTTGGGTCATGGGCAACAACTGTGTAAAGTTTCATGATCCTAGGTCAACCGGTTCTTGACTTAGAGCACGGAAACGGATTTTAAACAAAGTCTGATTGTGACCTTGACCTTTGACCTTGGTGACCCAAAATGATAGGGCACCTCATTGGGTCATGGGCAACAACTGTGTAAAGTTTCATGATCCTAGGTCAACCGGTTCTTGACTTAGAGCACAGAAACGGATTTTAAACAAAGTACGGTTGTGACCTTGACCTTTGACCTTGGTGACCCAAAATGATAGGGCACCTCTTTGGGTCATGGGCACCAACTGTGTAAAGTTTCATGATCCTAGGTCAACCGGTTCTTGACTAAGAGCACAGAAACAGATTTTAAACAAAGTCTGATTGTGACCTTGACCTTTGACCTTGGTGACCCAAAAATGATAGGGCACCTTCTTGGGTCATGGGCAACAACTTTGTAAAGTTTCATGATCCTAGGTCAACCGGTTCTTGACTTAGAGCACGGAAACGGATTTTTGAACAAAGTCCGATTGTGACCTTGACTTTTGACCTTGGTGACCCCAAAACAATAGGGCACCTCCTTGGGTCATGGGCAACAACTGTGTAAAGTTTCATGATCCTAGGTCAAACGGACTTACGGATGGACGGACGGATGGCTGGATGGACAGACAGACATGGTGAAACCAATATACCCCCCTCTACTTCGTAGGTGGGGGGTATAATAATGTCGTTTGGAAAAGGGTTAAAAATCAGAAATGACTTACATCAAACTGAGCTGTAATAATTCTAGCTTTACGACTGACTGACTCCCCGACTGCACTGAAGTTTTTATCTCGTAGATCAGCAAACAGTTCGTCAGCGGAGTTCAGCACTACAGATTTAAACTCCATGTCAGATGGTCCTCCACTCTGCTCCTTGTTGGTCTGGAACTTCTCAGGGGGCAGCTTGGCAGTTGCTGAAATACAATTCTTTAACCCATTACCATACAGTGACTCTTTTTGACTCCCCACAAGAAATTGATTATGGAAAACATTGTGGAAAATGAAGAAATTGGTTGTGACAAGCAATTTCTTCATTTTCCACGTTGGTTTCCATAAAAAAGACCCAAAAAGTAAACATTTCATTTGCTTGAAAATGTCGTCTGCAAGTTCCTTCAAATTGGACCACCCTAAAATTTTGTCGTTTGGTAATGGGTTAACTCTTTCCCAAACGAAAAAATTTTGGGCCGTTCCAAATTCAAAGATGTTGCAGATGATAATTTAAAGTGAAGGAAATCAAATTTTCATGGTCTTTTGTGATAGAAAACATTGTGGGAAATGAAGAAATTGCTTGTCTAAGCAATTTCTTCATTTTCCACAATGTTTTCTCAAGCCTTTTCTTGTGAAGGAGCCAAAAGGCGTCACTGTGCAGTAATGTGTTAACCCATTACAACACAATGACTTTTTTTGACTCCCTACAAGATAATGGCTTTGGAAAATATTGTGCCAAATGAAGAAATTGCTTGTGACAAGAAATTTCTTCATTTCTCACAATGTTTTCCTACCTAAAAGACCAAAAATGTAAAATTTCATTTACGTTGAATTGTCGTCTGCCACATCTTTTAATTTGGACAAACCTAAAATGTTGTCGTTTGGTAAAGGGATAATTCAGCACAAAACTACTGTAGGTGCATATGAGCATGATTTTCCTGTCCAGTTTTTTGGTTATATCATAAAACTGCTTAGTATCCCAACAAATAATTCATTTTTTGAGTTTTGTTGACAACAGAATTTTCACTCATTTCAAAATTTATGAGGATGAAAATATCAAAACATCTAAAAGTTCATATTTTGTCCGATACAAAGGCCAAAGCTCATACACTCTAGTTTGTATACAACAATATATTGTATACAACAATTATGCACTCTACCTACAAGATGAATACTAAAAAAAATCCTGCTACATGTATGATAAACAATAGGACAGAGTATTCTAAAATATATTTGTTTGTATGAAATTTCGTCTATAGTCATTGATGATCAGAGCATATCTTTTATCATGAATTCACAAAGGCAATTCAAAACTAGAATCAAAACTAGAATTCTATCACTAAAGGTGATAAAAAATACCCCATCACCTCATTTCAATGATTTCATCACAGGGGCAAATCAGGTGTATCAATTAGTTTTGACAATAAATCAGGGGAAATAACTCAAAATCATTTGATGGAATTTACTCAAAAGTTTGTGCACATTAACAGTTACTTATAAAAAAAACCTGCCAACTAAGAAGTGCATCTGAGTGAAACTGTACCAGGATTTATGCTGACAAGATCTTCACCTTATTTTCATTTGCTGAATCAGGGGCAATAACTTGATAATTCTTGACAGAATTTATATCAAAATTAGCTGTTGCACATGTACAGTTCTTAATGAACTTGTCTGCCAAATAGGAAGCAAATAAGAATGATACTGCAGGAGGGGTTGTGTGTTCAAGCATTTTTTCTTATTCCATTACCAGACGGCAAAATTTTTGACGGTTCCAATTTGAAAGTTGCTGCAGACGACAAAATGAATGGTAGTAAAGGTAAAATTTCTGGAAGATATAGCCAGGAAAATATTGAGGCAAAAGGAGAAAATGCTGATTATCAGCATTTTCTTCTTTTGCCTCAATGTTTTCACAAACCTTTTATGTTAAGGATGTCAAAATTGGGATAAGGTTAAAGTCTAATCAGGGTGTAAAAGCCAAACGATTCTTGAAGGAGTTTTCATATAACTTGGTTCTTGCACATCCACAATTCTGTCAAGAATGAAGCAAATAGGACTGAAACTGTTGGAAAAGTAGTAAAAGTAAGATTTTGCAGACAGGCCAACCAACCAACAGGCTATTTTAAGTTTACTCCTCCATTGTTTAAGTAAGCTACATGTATGTTTCGAGTATTTGATACAGTAATTTGTACACAAAACTGTAACAAAAGTCTTTGACTTACTGTTATTTATCCCAAATATTTCATCGATCAGCCCCTCATATGTAAGCTGTGACAATAGAGGAGTAAGCAGGTCGACAGTTCTGTCTATGATGAGTAAATTATCGATTTGTGGAGTAATCTGAGGTTCATGGCCCTGTAATTCTCGTCGCATTCTCATCATCATATCTACAACATGCTGAAACAATCAACAGATTAATTTGCACATGTCATGTTGATGAAACAATCAGTTTGGGAAGCAATATGAAAATGTGAATGAAAAGACAAGAGACGAAGACCAATCACAGTATTGTTTACCTACCCTTAAGACTCAGGCAAGCTAAAATAAGCTTGTAACTTGACCATTATCAACTAGACAGCCCTGGCGGTCTGGAAGCGCTCCACAGGCCTGACTGTTTGTCTTGTTGAATGTAATTTCCAAGGTTCAGACTGCGCAAACAAGCAAATGCATGACCAAGCTGACAATTAAAAGCAAATAGGATTGTATGGTCAGTAAGATTCTGTGAAAGTTCTGTATTAATTAGTTAATACTAATGGTTGTCAAAGAGAAAACTAGAACTGTCGCAAAGCGGACAAATACCCCCCACTAGCGCGTTGTCACTGAAAAAGTGCTAAAGTTCAAAGTGGCATAACTCTAAAACTACTGCCTGGATCAAGATGAAAATTGCAGGTGCACAACTTCATATGATAGGAAACAACCTGCTAAAATTTCAGCAAAATCGGTCAAAAACTGTGGGAGGAGAAGAGGACACAAAATCATGTCCACGGACGGACGGACGGACGGACGGACGGACGGACAACCTGAATCCAGTATACCCCCCCATAACTTTGTTGTGGGGGGTATAATGAAGCCGAAAATGGCAGTTTTGTCAATTTCAAAGGCACATAACTCATATTATAAAATTCAGATCAAGCTGAAAATTATACCAAAGAAAGATCTTATAGTCTCCAATATTCTGTCCTAATTTCGTCTTGATTGATCAATATCAGTCTGTAGTTGCTAGAGTGAAAACAAAGTCAAAATAGAGTCAAAAATGGCAATTTTGTCAATTTCAAGGGCACATAACTCATGATATGAAATTCAGATCAAGCTGAAAGTTATACCAAGGCAAGATCTTATGATAACCAACATTCTGTACAAGCTTTGTCTTGATTAGACAATATTTGTAGTTGCTAGAGTGAAAACAAAGTCAAAATAGAGCAGAAATGGCAATTTTGTCAATTTCAAGCGCACATAACTCATGATATAAAATTCAGATCAAGCTGAAAATTATACCAAGGTAAGATCTTATAGTCACCAACATTCTGTCCTAAGTTTGTGTTGATTGGTCGATATTTAAAGTTGCTAGAGTGAAAACAAAGTTGCTAGAGTGAAAACAAAGTCAAACTAGAACTGTCGCAAAGCGGACAAATACCCCCCACTAGCGCGTTGTCACTGAAAAAGTGCTAAAGTTCAAAGTGGCATAACTCTGAAACTACTGCCTGGATCAAGATGAAAATTGCAGGTGCACAACTTCATATGATAGGAAACAACCTGCTAAAATTTCAGCAAAATCGGTCAAAAACTGTGGGAGGAGAAGAGGACACAAAATTATGTCCACGGACGGACGGACGGACGGACAGACGGACGGACGGACAGACGGACGGACGGACGGACGGACAACCTGAATCCAGTATACCCCCCCATAACTTTGTTGTGGGGGGTATAAATAGAGCAGAAAATGGCAATTTTGTCAATTTCAAGGGCACATAACTCATGATGTAAAATTCAGATCAAGCTGAAAATTATACCCAGGCAAGATCTTATAGTCACCATCATTCTGTCAAAGTTTTGTCTTGATTGATCTATGTTTGTAGATTAAAGAGTAAAAATAAAGTCTAAAACAGCTATTTTTGACATTCAAGGGCAGATAACTCAGGTTATTCTGATTCAATCCAAATTCTTTGAAGGAATCTTAGAGAGGGTCATCCAATGATCATTCCTGTGAAGTTTGTAAGAAATCCATCCAGTAGTTTCTGAGAAGAAGATTTTTAAAGAAAAAATTTACAGACGGACAGACGAACGCACGACGGACACACCGCCATGACAATAGCCCGCTGGCCTGAGGGCCAGTGGAGCTAAAAACAAGATATGTTAGTGGAACACTAATGCCGTCTGTCTTAAATTTTCTGTTCAGATATGAAACTTTTTAATACTCACCTTTGCACACTCTCCTTTTCCATAGATGTTTGGTATAATTCCATACAGTGTCTGTAGAGTGACGAGGGACTGTGCAGCATAAAACATACTCGTGGTGTCATTCTCCAAGTAACATTCCTACAACAGATATTGTATGTTGAACCATTCCCACACATTGACGTTTTTTGACACCCCTCAAGATAAAAGCTTTCGAAAACATTAAGGAAAATGAAGAAATTGCTTGTGACAAGCAATTTCTTCATTTCCCACAATGTTTTCTACACCAAAATATCATAAAAAATAAATTTCGTTCATTTGAAATTGTCGTCTGCATCATCATTGAATTTGGAACAGTCTAAAATTTTGTTGTTTGGTAATGGGTTAAACCATTCCCACACATAGACGCTTATTGAGGCCCCTCAAGATCAAAGCTTTCGGAAACATTGTGGAAAATGAAGCAATTTCTTCATTTCCCACAATGTATTCTTAGGTTAAAATATTTTAAATTTCAATCACATGAAAGTGTCATCTTCAAGATTTTTCAATTTGGAACATTTTGTTTTTTGGTAATAGGTTAAAAAAGATTTGTTGGTGAAATATGGAAGACCTTCTTAAAAAGTACAAGGGCCGTCAGAGACGGACAATGCTCCCCGAATAAGGCATTGTCACAATAAATGTATGCCATGGAGAGCACTTTATTGTCAAGGGCATCTGATTTGCTACTCAAATATGAAATTTCATCAAATTCTGACCATTAGACTAGGAGAAATTAGAGAAAAACTATATTTCACCATAAGTCCCCTTTTCCCATGACAAGGCCTCAAATCCAAAAACGGGGAAAAGTACATCGGCATTTTGTCACAGGGAGTTCACATGGTAAGTTTCATTTGATTTGGCCCAAGGGTTATGGAGATATTGCTTCGGACGGACGGACGGACGGACGGAATGACGGACGGACAGGACGGACGGACGGACAGACGAAGTGGCGACTATATGCTCTCCCTTCGGGGAGCATAAAAATCCTGTTATCTCCCAGCCTAATAATATTTGCTGCCATAATATAACAGCATATCATGAAGTAGAAGTAACAGAAGAAAACAGAGGGATAGCAGAAGGATTTTGTTGTCAGGGAAGGATAGAGATTTGTGGTTGTTTATCTTAAATTGCAAGTGAATGGTCTAGGCCTGTGAATTTTATTAGGTCTCTGTGATTGTTCTCTTGGAATTTGACTCACTGTCCACACACAACATTCTACTCAGGCGTCTGTTCAATGTGATATTGTTTCGTGTTACTTCAATTTTTTCTTTTCAAGCTTTGAATACAAAGTTAACCTAGTTATTTGCTGAAACAAGTGAATATCCGAAACAAACAACTCCAAAAAATGCTATATTTTTCTCGCACTAAAATGGACATGCAAACACATCAGCAAGATTCTAAATCTAAAATTTGACATCTGTCCTCAATATTACAAAGTTAAAATAGATCTATATATTTCTTCATAGAAGTAATGAATAGTCAGCTAAAGCATTCAATGCACAACTGAATTTATTTTGAATTCCTGAACAAATACCATGAAAATCTGGTACCCATTTCTTGTTGTAAAGGTTCCTATATTTCAACCTATTTCGTCATTTTTATCATATTTCTGTATCTTTTAGTCCCGAATTATCATATTTTAAGCAATAATAGCGTTAATTCACATATTTTATTGTCCTTAACATTCCCAGAGACCTACAAAACACTAAAACAGCCTTTGAGCTTATGCACTCGTGTGTTAACATATTTCTTGGGCCTCCGCGTATATTTACCTTCTCAAAAACGTGAATCAACACTTGATCAAGTTGCAAAGACTAATCTCTCTGCCACTCACCTTGAAAGAGTTATCCATTTCCATAGACATGACATCAGAGTCAAATGGTATCAAAGCTAGACCAAACTCGTCTATATTGGTGAGAGATCCATGCACACCCGCTTCCTAGAACAGGAAATAAAAGAGTTAATATCCACTTCCATGGACAATTGGACATAACATTCGAGTCAAACTGTATCAAAGCTAGGCCAAACTGTAATATGCAGCAGTTTTCAAATTGAATCACTCTAAAATTTTGTCATGCTGGAAAGTGTTAAATTATTGAAGTTATTGAACATCAATTATATTAGTAATATTTGACCATCTTTTATATGCATACGGTCATAATTCAAGAGTCCCATTCAAGTTTTAACCCATTCCCACATTGAAACATTGACATCCCTCGAGATATAGACGTTGGGAAAAATTGTGGAAAATGAAGAAATTGCTTGTGACAAGCAATTTCGTCACAAGCAATTTCTTCATTCTCACAATGTTTTCTACCCACAAAAGACCAAAAAATGTCAAATTTCATACATTTGAAATTGTCTTCTGCATGATCTTTGAATTTGGAACAGCCCAAAACTTTGCTGTTTGGTAATAGGTTAACATACCTTTAGTTTCTTTTCACACAATAAACTTTTACGAGGCACAAATATTATGTGGTACTCCTTTCTGAAGCCCCCTCTTTGGTCCTCTCTGTAATACAAAATTTCAAAATATTTGAGCGGGGATCTGGAAAAAGGTCCCTTATAGCATTCCAAGGCCTGGTCATACAAAAGATTCTGTGTCCACATCTCAACTGAATCATGTCTAAAACAAGGAACCCATGCAGTATATTTTTGGACCTAATGTGAATGTAGAAACATATATGTGACTGGGCCATAACACAGCTATGTTTCAAAATCAACCTGTGCCGAAATGGAGTCTTCCGAGGATCCATGCTGCTCTTATGCAGTTTCAACTAATCATGAAGAAGCTAACGGAGAAAAACATGGTTCTACAGAGTGTCCCAATAAAAACGGAACCCATTTTTGAAAGCGAATTGCTCATTTATCAAGTAATATGTTTCCATCAAATTTAGATATGCAATAGAAACGACAGTTTTCTATTAGCAGTTAAAATTTGGTTGAAAAATGTTCATTACTTTTGAAAATATTGGCAATCAAATGAATGCACCAGAAAAACATTTTAACACGATATTGATTTTTTCCGTTTTGCAGCGCGCACCTACACTCATTGAAAACACTGACGCATCACATTTGTTTAATATATTCAGTACAATGCAAAAGTGATTTTGAAACATTTTACTTACAAAAGCATATTCATTTCACCTTTTCTACTAATATATAAACTGTTAAAGCTGTGATGTAACCAAAACAAAAAATGAATACAAAAAAAATATTGATTCATAATACATGTAATCATATGCACTAATTTTATTACTGACCAAATATGCCGGTCAGCGCTCAAATGACAAGTACTTTAAGATTATTTCAAACATCCACCATATGGACTCAATTTTCAATTGCGACACTTGTATAGTGGTCCCAGATATTTATATAAACAAACTTTGAACCTATAATACATGTTATTATAGAGACGAACGCACAAATCATCACATCAATATAACATTAAATTACTGATTGTCATCGATATACATACATACATATCCATTTTAAAGTCTGTTTTCCTCTACCGAGGGTTGGACTTGTGTGACAGGTCTGCTGCGCAGTCGTCCTCTCCATTCGGACCGGTTCTGAGGGTCAGTGGAAACCATCCCTAGTTTTCTTCTGTCGTCCAGCACAACTTCTTCCCACGTTTTCTTAGGTCTGCCTGAGCTTTTCTGTGCAGCTACGTTCAAGGTCCGCACTCGGGAAACCCATCCTGTATTGCGTTCCACATGACCGAACCACCTTAGTCTGTTGGTACGTAGGACTGTATCTAGATCCTTTATACCTAGCTTTGTAAGCAGGGACTTTGAACTAATGTCGTCTGTAGCTTTAACATTGCAGATCCAGCGTATCATTGCTCTGTCGTTTCGCTGGAGGCGGTTCAGTGAAGCAGTTGTTGTGGCCCATGTCTCTGATGCATGCAGCATGACACTTCTTACACAGGTTGAATAGACTCGTCCTCTGGTTAAGAGTGGTAGGTTTCTGTTGCAGAGAAGGGGGATCAGTTGGTGAAATTTGCCCCAAGCCGATTTGCAACGTGTTACAGATGCTAATTCACAGCCTCCTCCTGCAGAGAGCATGTCACCAAGATAGCAGAACTCGTGGACAGCTTCAAGTTTCTCTCCATCTACCACTACTTCCGTCAAGATTCGCCCGTCGATGGGACGTGCTGTACCGAGACATCGAGCACATCTGAAGTCAGGATCTGGGCACAGGAGACCTTTAATGCCACTGCATTTCTTATGTATCCAGCACAGACAGCCACCACAGAAGATCGAATTCCTTCCCACTCCGGTCTGACAGACACCACAGGGATCCTTGCCAGATTTCTTCAGAATGTCGAGGTTGTTTCCTGAGATCATAATCTTTGTCTTCCCCATGTTGACTCTCAGACCCTTCTTCTCCATCCCTGATTTCCAGGTTCTAAGCTTCACAAGCAAATTTTCCAAGGACTCATCGCTGATCATCAGATCATCTGCGTATAACAGCTCCCATGGACAACCTGTGCGGAACTCCCTCGATAGTGCTTCCAGGACTATGATGAATAACAGTGGACTCAGGACAGAGCCCTGATGGACACCGACCCTGACCTCAAATTCCTCGCTGTAGCTACTACCTACTCTCACTCTGCTTCTCACGTCCTTGTACATGGACTGGACCACACGGACAAGCCACTCATCTATCCCAAGTTTGCGCATAGCCCACCAGATGACATCACGCGGCACACGGTCAAACGCTTTCTCCAGGTCAACAAAGGCCATATACAGTGGTTTGTTAGCAGTGAGGTGCTTCTCTTGAAGTTGGCGTACGATGAAAATAGCATCAGTTGTGCCACGACCTGGCATGAAACCACACTGCATCTCATCTATTTCCACTCTTTGTCTGATGAGTCCTTCAACAACACGCTCTAGTACCTTCATCACCTGGTCAATCAGCTTCAAGCCCCTGTAGTTGCTTCTGCTAAGCGCATCCCCTTTTCCTTTGTAGAGACTTACAATGTAGCTCTCCTGCCACTCTGTTGGAATCTGGCCTTCTGCAATGATGTCTTCTATGAGATCACGTATCTCAGTTGCTCCGGCTTCCCCTAGGGGCTTCATCATTTCGGCAATAACACCTGATGGTCCAGCTGCCTTTCCTGATGCCATCTTCTTGATAGCCTTTGTGACTAATTCCAGGCTAATTGGCTCACTTGGACCTTCGACTGGGCTCTCTTCTGACAGTTCTGCTGGGTTCCAGGGAAACTCAACGTTAAGGAGACGTTCATAGTGTTCCTTCCAAGCCGCTTTCTTCGCCTCTTCATCCAGTGATAGTTGACCTTCATCATTCTTTATAGGTTTCTCGCCCATTACGTCCTGGTTGTCACGTCGCATTTGTTTGGCTAGACGATATATATCTGCATTCCTGGGGTCAATTTTCTTAAAAACATCTTTCTCAGCCTCACATCTGGCCTGATGTACCACTCTATTTGATGCTTTTTTGGCCATGTTGTATGCGACTCTACTACCCCCAGCTTTCCACAACTTGAAGCATCTGCGCTTTTCCTTTACTGCCTCCTGTACTTGGTTGTTCCACCACCATGTCTGCTTCCTCCAGGGGTGTTTTGAAGAGACTCCACACACCTGTTTTGCAGCCTGCAAGAGTTTGTCCTTGAACACTGTCCAGTTCTCGTTTACTGTAGTTGTCTCTGTGGGCTTTCGTGGATCTGCTTTGAACACTTCAGCGAGCTCTGCTTGCTTCTCTGAATCTCTTAGCTTCCACACCTTGATGCGAGGTACAAACTTTGGCTTGGGCTGAGGTGGGATACAAACTCTGAAGTCACCAATAAGCAGTCATATATGATTTCATTTTGACCAGTATAACCTATACTTAGTAAACGAGTATGGTCTTTTATTGTCTGGCGAGAATCAGAATATCGTGGGACCACTATAAATATCAAATTTTGAGAAAATTGGTATGTACATGTCGACGGTAAAGAATTCAACAGATGACCGTCAGTGCGCTTTTACGAACAAACAAGGCGCAAAAATCGATTTCGTGTCAAAACGATTTTTTAGTGTCTTTATTAAATTGCATATAACTTTGGAACCAATACATATTTTGAAGTGAAATTTAGAACACATATGCAAAACTAATGTATCTTCAGTACTGCAAATTCTAAAATTAGATTTTTTGGTTACGCTATAAAATATTTGACTTTGAAATAGGGTTCCGTTTTTTTTGGGGACACCCTGTAGATAGCGTATATAACGCAGGCTGATCTGAAACCATGTTTCGTCTCATAGCCTTAAAGGGGCTCATTCTATGTTTTTATGCTTCCGAACCGTTCGGGAACTCATATTTGTGCATGGAAAAACAATTAGCAATGCATAAAAACCTAAATCTCGGCTAATAACCATCTTTCCTTTGCTATAGATCAATCCTTTACAAGCGTGTTTACACATTCTATTTTTACTTCAAAACAAGACAAGTTCAAGGTCAACGAGACACACCTCTGCGGTATTAACACACCGTACAACCGGCTGTGTCGATGACTGTGACCTTATTTGCGAGGAATACGTGAAAAGGTTTATTTTGTACAAGCACTGAACATTTATACGCGTATTTATCAACTATAGAATACCAAAGATCCTTTCGTTTATTTATAAAAGTAAATTCATTTGACCTACCATGCACATGACATCAGATGCCGAATCTGTCTTCGCTGACTTTCTACGCAGCCAGTTGTACAGTGTGTTAAATCTCGCTGAGCACAGATGACATTTCTCTGACGTAATTGATTTTTGAAGGTTGGGCATATGTAGCCGTTACAAAACAAAAACAAGGACACCAGCATGTTATTAATTGACTTGGATTTTAATACTTAATAAAGCTCGTGGAGTGCTAACAATAGACATAAATGATCTACCCCTTCAGGTTGGTTATTTCATACGTTATTTCTGGTTTGTAATTATTGTGCCATTTGCATTTTCGACAGCCTAGCTCGTCCCCCTTTAAAGAACCTTTCCCCCTTTCCCAAACAACACCTGATTTTAATGTACCTAAGTGAACAGACTTGGGAAAAACATTGAGGCAGAAGAGGAAAATGTTAAAAATCAGCATTTTTTCATTTTGCCTCCGTATCTTCTATGCTTAATTGCACACAAACTCAATCTTTATCAAGATCCATTTTGTCATCTTCATTAGCTTTTGAATTTGATCACCCTAATGTTTTGCCATTCTGGAAAGGATTAAAGAATCTTACGTGTGTAAACTTTGTGCAATCAGGTCCATGAGTTCTAGTTTTGGTCTGGTCACAAAGATGATGTTCTGTGCTTTGGTAGAGTTTGGAGGTAGACCCTGACCAGGTTTTGGTAGCAGCATCATCTTCTCAACATCTCGCTCCTAATAAACATACAGGTGCATATACCGGTATTAACATTTAGTCAAGCAATTTACACAGGGGTTTCGTTTGCCAAAATTTGGGGCCGTTATTGGGCCCCATTCCCAATGGCAAAAAGTATCCTTTTTTTCCCAATTCTCTGGTGAAAATTCCCAATGAGGACCCAGAATGCCCCATGTTAAGACCTCATCTTCATTTACAAACATTTTGAAGACAGTTTTAGAGTAGATTCCTTAAACAAGAGTATGTACAAATGCATTTTACACCACTACAGTCTAATTTGCAGCTGAAACTGAGTGACAGTATGAATACAAATTTGTTTTAATATTTTTTCCCAATTTAGGTTAAAACAATGCTATTTTTCCCAATTTCTCTGGCCCCTGGCCCCAAACAAAAATTGGTAGCAAGACCCCTGATTACATTAGATTTAACATGTTCACAAACAAGCCCTAGTTTATAAACAGGCTTTCTCTTCTCTCACTGCATTTAATGCTATTGCTAGTAGATCTATATTCAAACTAGATCTGTCACAAAGCAGACAAATACATGTAACCCCTACTTGTGCCTTGTCATTACAGCAGTATCAAACTAGTAAAATCTGAAGTACAGAAAACATTGAGACAAAAGGAGAAAATGCTGTTTTCCAAAGCTCACTCAATTAGGGACATCAAAACCAGGTCTTGATTGGGAAAGGGTTAAAAGCACATGTTGTAGACTTTTGTATCAGTCTGTAACTTATCTTCATTGACATGCATGTCTTTAATATCAATTTTCAAATTGGACCACCTTAAGAAAGTCCTGTTTGGGAAAGGATTAAAGACTCTGAG
>CAVMGG010000618.1:0-27135 GCA_963680895.1 Fragum sueziense
CTTCCAATGAGGGTTCATTTTGAAAACACGACAGAACAAGAATTATGATACACCATGAGTTGAAATAATTTCGTTAATCTATACATAATGACATTGAAATTAAGATGCTCAGGTATATAAGTCGGGAGTTGATCCTGCTCTTATTTTAAATCATGCCCTACGCATTGACAAGGCTGTAATTGTAAATTATTTTTTCTGTACCTTACAAAACTTCTTAACCTTGGACATTATGTCCAAGTCATAGCTAGCTAGCTTCATTTAAAAAAAATGTTAAAGTGTTAGTAATCAAGAAAAACTTTGACATTATGTCCATTTAACTGCTGGTTACTGTAAGTGTCTATATGTATATTCAAGTAACCAAGAAGAAGTTGGACATTGTGTCCAAGTCATAGTTGGCTTAAGAATTTGTCTTAATTTTAAAAAAAAAGATAAAAAACTGCTCGTAATCAAGAAAAACTTGGACATTACCCGGTATGTCCATGTCGCTGCTGGTTACTGACTTTGTCTATATATTCAAATAACCAAGAAGAAGTTGGACATTGTGTCCAAGTCATAGTTGGCTTAAGAATTTGTCTTCAATTTAAGAAAAGGTTAGAAGATGCTAGTAACCAAGAAAAACTTGGACATTTATTATAATGTCCTTTTCACTGCTGGCTACTGCTTTTTATCTGCGAGCGACTTTGTCGATCGCTAGGTCTAGCAGTCGCCAGGGTTGTTTTAAGCTAAATGGAATTTACAGTTGTAAACAAATGTTTAGAGTTTTACAAGTTGTCATTGTTTTCCCGTTATATTTACCCGTTTTCGTTCTTTTTACCTGTGATACATTATAAGAACTGCTTTGGAAACATGAAATAGAAAATTCAAGGTGTTACCTTCATAATGGTATATAAGTTAATAACATGGCTATAATATACTACAACTCAGTCCATAGATAGGCCTGTAAACAAAACAACTATATCCAATGAAATACTCGGCCCTCAGCACTGGCTACTGATTTTGTCTATGTACTTATAAGGTATATTCAAGTAACCAAGAAGTAGTAGGACATTGTGTCCAAGTCATAACTGGCTTAAGAATTTGTCTACATATTAAAATAAGTAGTATGAAGATGCTTGTAACCAAGAAAAACTTGGACAGTGTGTCCATTTCACTGCTGGCTACTGATTTTGTCTATATAGTTATAAGGTATATTCAAGTAACCAAGAAGGATTAGGACATTGTGTCCAAGTCATATATACTGGCTTAAGATTTTGTCTCCATATTAAAATGAAAAGTCTGAAAATGCTGGTAACCAAGAAAAACTTGGACAGTACCTATGTCCAATTCACTGCTGGCTACTGATTTTGTCTATATATTTATAAGGTATATTCAAGTAACCAGGAAGTAGTAGGACATTGTGTCCAAGTCACAACTGGCTTAAGGACAGATCCTCCATTTATTTCCCACGGTAAGAATTTTTTTATATTTTCTGTAGTGTTACTTAAATGTATGAGAAGTAAAAAAATGACCTAAAAAATATAGGTCACTAAGCGAATTGAAAAGTTATTTGATTTCAAGGGAGACCACTCTTGCCCAAAATTTCAAAAAATGGTTGTTACTTATATACACACAAAAAAAGTGTTCAAAATGAACAGAAATGTATAAATATGAGTTTTTTGTGTAACTTATATATAATACTGTCCCGAAGAGTAATAATTTTGAAGTATTGAGTTGTGATTTTGATTTTTAGCTCCACTGGCCGAAGGCCAGCGAGCTATTGTCATGGCGTTGTGTCCGTCGTGCGTGCGTGCGTCCGTCCGTCCGTGCGTCCGTCCGTCCGTCCGTTAACTTTTTCTTTAAAAATCTTCTCCTCAGAAACTACTGGATGTATTTCAACCAAACTTCACAGGAATGATCCTTGGGTGACCCTTTCTCAGATTCCTTCAAAGAATTTTGATCGAACCAGAATAACCTGAGTTATCTGCCCTTGAATGTCAAAAATAGCTGGTTTTGACTTTATTTTTACTCTAAAATCTACAAATATCAACTAATCAAGACAAAACTTGGACAGAATATATATAAGCATAATATCCTGCCTGGGTATAATTTTTAGCTTGATCGGAATTATATATCATGAGTTATGTGCCCTTGAATTTGACAAAATTGCCATTTTCAACTCTATTTTGACTTTGATTTCACTCTAGCAACTACAAATATTGACAAATCTAAACAAAACTTTCACAAAATGTTGGTGACTATAAGATCTTGCCTTGGTGTAATTTTCAGCTTGTTTACATTTGTCAAAAAATGTGGCCATGGCAGGGAGGAAGGGGCTTATCAGACTTAAAGAAATCATAAGAAAATTCTTAAAAAATCAACCAGTGTGCCCAATTGAACCAAACTTTGCAGGAATGAGCCTTTAGTCGTTCTTTTTAAAATTTGTTCACAAATTTTTATATTTGTCAAAAAAATGTGGCTGTGGCAGGGAGAAAGGGGCTTATCAGACTTACAGAAATCATAAGAAAATTCTTTAAAAATCAACCATAAGGCCAATTGTAACCAGACTTTGCAAGAATGTTCTTTGAGTCTCTTTTCAAAATTTATTCACAAATATCAAGATTTGGCTGCCCCTGTGTAAGGCTTACAAGAAATCGTGGGATAATTCTTCCACTTTAACCAGTGGAGCGATTCAGGCCCTCCTGGGCCTCTTGTTTCAGTTAAAATATCCTTTCAAAAGTAGCCGAAATTGCCTTTTTCCACAACGTTTCTATCAATAAAAAAAAATTCAGCGGTAAGAATTTTTTCTTTTTTGGTATACAAATAGTGCTTAGCCATACCTACTGGAAGAAATTAAGAAAAATATACCAAACCAAGCGTTTTTTTGAGATATTAGTAAAATTGGGTTACTCCCCTTTTCAGAATTTCTTCTAAATTCTCAAGTTTTGAAGAAAAATAAGGCTTGAAAGTTATTGCTTTCCCAAACAAAACATTATCTTAACATACTTAATACAGAAAGTTCATGAAAACATTCAAGGAAGAGGTATTTCTTTGATAACCAACATTTTCTCCTTTTCCCTTGACCCTTGTTTGACAGAATTTAACCAGAGTTTCAAGATTTCTTTGAATTAATGTTCATCTACAACTCCATAACTATGGATCAGTCTATATTGTTGTTGTTTCCCAAACAAGACCTGGTTTAGACATCCTTAATAGCACTACTTTGGGAAAATATTGATAGAAAAGAAGAAATTACTCATAATCAGTAATTCCTCCATTTCCCCCAATATTATCTGTGTTCTACTAAAAGAATTTTTTTTCAGGTCAGTTATTTTGTCACCTGCAACAACCTTTAAATTGGAGCAGTAAAGAAATTTGCAGTTTTGGAAACAGTTAAGACAAAAAATCATTGACCATATTTCATGTAAAACCCTTTTATTAACCCTTTCCCTAATAGCAAAACCAGAAACATCTACTCATTTTCCTTAGCCGCAGTCAACTAAAGGAAAATGACAAAACTGTTCAAGAAAAATCGTTATACCATTTCAAAAATAAGTCCAGCCGTACTGGTTATTTCCTAAACTGGCTAAAGAGACAGCTTTTGAAAACATTTAGAGAAAATAAGAACTGTAAATAACTAGCATTTTGTCATTTTCTTAGATATTTCTATTCTATGACTAATATATCGACCCTGTTCTGCAACCTTTCCCAATTGGCAAATTTTAGGATTGTCTACTTTGGAAAGTTGTTGAAGACAACAAAATGGGGTTGTCTTTTTAAAATGATAGGAATAGTGTACAGTATAGCACAGAAAATATTGAGGCAAAAGGACAAAAATACTGGTTACCAGTATTTTCATTTTTGCCTCTATGTTTTCCAAGCATTTTTAATAAAGGGCATCAAAACCAGGCCTTTTAGGGGAAAATGATTTACGATATATTGTTTGCGAAAGGGTTAGCTCTTTTTAGCTCACCTGAGCAACATGCTCAAGGTGAGCTTTTGTGATCACCCTGTGTCCGGCGTGCGTCGTGCGTCGTGCGTCGGTCGTCGGAAGTCGTCAACAATTGCTTTAAACATCTTCTCCTCCTCAACCACTGGGCCAATTCTTTCCAAACTTGGCAGAAATGTTCCTTAGGTGACCCTTTTCAAAACTTGTTCGTGAATTTTTGATTCGTCAAAAAATGTGGGCGTGGCAGGGCGGGGCTTATCAGACTTAAAGAAATCATTAGGAAATTCTTCAAAAATCTTCTCCTCCTCAACCATTGGGCCAATTCTTTCCAAACTTGGCAGAAATGTTCCTTGGGTGACCCTTTTTAAAACTTGTTCATGAATTTTTGATTCGTCAAAAAATGTGGGCGTGGCAGGGCGGGGCTTATCAGACTTAAAGAAATCATTAGGGAATTCTTCAAAAATCTTCTCCTCCTCAACCACCAGGCCAATTATTTCCAAACTTGGCAGAAATGTTCCTTGAGTGACCCTTTTCAAAACTTGTTCGTGAATTTTTGATTCGTCAAAAATTGTGGGCGTGGCAGGGCGGGGCTTTTCGAACTTAGAGAAATCATGTGAAAAATCTTTAAAAATCAATTATCAGGCCAATTTGAATCAAGCTTGGCAGAAATATCCCTTGAGTGACTGTTTTCAACACATGCTCATGAATTTTTGATTCGTCAAAAATTGTGGGCGTGGCAGGGCGGGGCTTATCAGACTTCGAGAAATCGTAAGATAGTTATTCAAAAATCTTCTTCTCCTTAACCATTGGGCTGATTCTTACCAAACTTGAAAGGAATGTTTATTGGGTGACCCTTTTCAAAACTTGTTCGTGAATTTTTGATTTGTCAAAAATTGTGGGCGTGGCAGGGCGGGGCTTATCAGACTAAAAGAAATCTTTAGGTAATTCTTCAAAAGTCTTCTCCTCCTCAACCACTTGGCCAATTCTTTCCAAACTTGGCAGATGTATTTATTGGGTGACCCTTTTCAAAACTTGTTCGTGAATTTTTGATTCGTCAAAAATTGTGGGCGTGGCAGGGCGAGGCTTATCGGACTTAGAGAAATCATGTGAAAAATCTTTAAAAATCAATTATCAGGCCAATTAGAATCAAGCTTGGCAAAAATGTCCCTTGAGTGACTGTTTTCAACACATGCTCATGAATTTTTGATTCGTCAAAAATTGTGGGCGTGGCAGGGCGGAGCTTATCAGACTTCGAGAAATCGTAAGATAATTATTCAAAAATCTTCTCCTCCTTAACCACTGGGCTAATTATTACCAAACTTGAAAGGAATGTCCCTTGGTGACCCTTTTCAAAACTTGTTCGTGAATTTTTGATTTGTCAAAAATTATGGGCGTGGCAGGGCGGGGCTTATCGGACTAGGAGAAATCATGTGAAAAATCAATGGGGGGTATGATCACTTTCAGTGATATTCTAGTTTACAATAATTTAATTTGACATAATACTGACATATATATTTGTTTACAACAAAATTTATATTGTACACAATCAAATACACGAAGAACTCAGGTGAGCGATATCAGTGCCTTTCAGGCACTCTTGTTTCAATATTTACAATCTTTCAACATAGTTATACACAGAGGCGATAATCTTTTTCACATTGGTCACTCTGGGTTTACCCATTTTTGTTTTTTGCTGAAACAATTGACATAAACCTTCCAAGCCATTGCGCCTAATAGCTAGTTGCAAGTGAGACAAATTCAAACCACTGAATGCTACTTTCCTAGCCATGTCTTTTGAAATAGCTTTAGCCGAAACCATACATTCTAAAGTGCACAAATTGATATCACCCATTTTATTGTGTTGGTAAACACTAACTGCAGACGATGTACATATGCTGTGCTGCAGGATAGCTTTGTTTTCAACATCAGTGTCAATAACTAATGTCTGTAGGGTTTCCACATCTGAAAGTGCATTATGGGCATTATAGTCAATATGTAGAAAATGCTTTACTAAATACTCCTGGTTGTAGTATTGTAGTCCTGGATGAACACTTTTATATATCAAATAAGTGTCGGCAAATCCCACTATCGATTCCTGAAATGCGCTCAACAGGTTACAATTTTCTAATGATCTGAGCAAACGGGGTAGGTCAAATTTGAAAAAGTTGTGGCCTACAATTAAACACTGACCGATATCTTGTAGCCAATGAATAAATAAAGCAAGTGCTTCTTTTATATCTGTACACTGGACTGGCTGACCTTTATGGTACATTACATTATTGATAACTTTCAGATGTGTTACATCAGATGCACCAATAGATATAGGCTGTGACGGTAGCACATACTGGTTGAATTTTTGGTTTCCACAAACAGCTGCTACCTGTGTAATATCACAATCCTTTCTCAATGAAGTAGTTTCAATGTCACAGTACACTTTATTCAATGGTGTTGTTGCTGTGACTTTGTCTGTAGAAGGTGAGATCTGTATTTCTGGAATATTTACATCTTCTACTAAATTTACTAAATTCGCTACCCCAGATTTATAAGTTACTCCTTCTTTTAATTCTTTCTGTGCCGTTTCTATACTCTGGTTCAGTTTATTGTCCAGTTTTCTTTTCTTGTAGTCTTTCGTGTTTTCGTACATGAGTTTTCTTGCTCGTTGCCTGTCTTGCTTCTCGGCCAACCTTCCATAAAACTTTCCTGGCGAAATACCAGTAGCCTTGTTAACTTCAAGTACATATGCGCTTCCTATATTCTTTTGTGAGACAGCACAATTTACACGGTTTCTAAGGCTTTCAGAGCCAGAGTAGTGAATTCTTTTGGGGGCTTTTGATGCTACCATGTTATTGAATGATTCCACATCCTTTGTGGAGGCACCTGGGGCAATTTTATCGACATTTCTTATGAAAATATCAAATACACGTAGTAGGTCACTTTTTAAGTCTTCTCCAACAAGATCTCTTCCATATGGGATAGATTTATGCTTGTATGTTTCCGGATTCTTTATATACCCACACCACTTGTCGCAACTACTGTGGTCCCCAAAGGCATGTGGGACAATTTGCTTCAGAGCCTTTTCCAATGTTTCAGGGTTTTCCTTGTTCTGAGATACAGCATATGAGAAGCACTTTTGAATGTACTTTATCACTTTTGATGTAAGACTCTTGTGCCTCTGCTGCAGACTGTATAGATTATTTCCCAAATTCTTCTTAGTATGGTTCAAGTCTGACCACTTGATAATATCGTGAGACAGTGAGTTTTTTATTTTTGAAAGTGTGGTACTGTCATCATCCATGATTATAACGTCTACCTGAATATTGTTTTTTTCCACTTCCTTCACTAAAGATACCCCAACATCTGCCTCCATAGCTTTGGAACTACCATCCCAGTTCTTAACACATTCATGGGGAGGAGGATTCTTTCCTTTATTCTGGTAGTAGATACACTTTCTACAGGATTTTATTCTAGTGTCAAATGCAACAATTTTCCCAGTCTTATTACTTATCATAGTGCCTACGCCCGAATTACTGTTGTAACTTCGTCCCGAGCTTCTCTTCTGCCATCCCATGTCATACTTGAATTGGGATGTGAAAGGTGTCTGTGGATTTGCTGTTCTGAAATTATAACAAGAAACGTGTATTGAAAATCAAATAGTTGACCTTTAATATTTCATAGATTGATTGATTGGGGTTAGGCACTTTCAACTGCTATGGACATATTGCAGTGGCTGGAGCAATTCAAGGCTCAACAGTAACCTGTGCCCGACAGACATTACCTGTCTGCTGTTTGGTAAAGGCTAGTTCTATAGATCACCAAGATGCAGATCAGGAACAGCAAATAATTTATTCAGGGCTATTTGCTTTGGCTGTGGATCGAATGAAAGTCAGATGCCCTACCAACTGCGCTATGGCCCAGTCCTAACCTTTCATATTGGTGCTTAACCAATTGTAACGCATTTACTTTTTTGACACCACAAGAGATAAAGACTGTGACAAGCAATTTCTTCATTTCCCACAATGTTTTTTTACCCAAAATTTGGCAAAAAGACCAAAAATTCTTTCACTTGAAATTGCTGTCTGCAACATATTTACATTTGGACCAGTCAAAAATTTTGCTCTCTAGTAATAGGTTAACAACTTTGTTGGTACATCAACCCATGTGTTTCATTATTTAGCACACTAAAAATAACAAGATGTGTTTGTGAAACAATATTTCATCAAATGCCCCAGAATACTTTTGGAGGAAAAGCCAATGTTAAGATTTTGGACAGACAGAGGGACAGACAGGAGTAAAACAATATGCCCCAAGCTTTCGATACGAGGGGGGGGAGCACAAAAAGTATTAACAATTGAAGTTTTGAATAGGAAGATAGGTACCTCTGCTTTTCAATAATTTCTGCCTCCATAATCAAGGCGTCTTCACATGACTTCTTGGCCACATCTCTCATATGGCCACTTACTTCCGACTGTCTGATACTCATGTGTTTTGGTGTTAAGCTTGGCACTTCCATAGCCGCCATCAGGTTATTCATTTGCTGGAAGGCAGTACCACTGTGCGTCATTGCTAAAGATAAAGACATAAGAAACCTTTATGTTACTTTTGGTTAGAATATAATTTAAATACATTCTGTGTCATATAACTATACTTTTTAAAACCAAGCACAGCAAGCAGTGAAAACTGACATGACACAATATAGTAGGAAAAGTAGAGAAATAGCCGGTGAAGAGCAATTTCTTTGCTTTTCCTTCTATATTACAATTATGAAAAACGAAATGTTCAAATGCCATTCTAGTCTAAACTGAACAGAATCAGATGAGTCAAACTCATGATACGTCAAGGTATTTTGATGACCCATATGATGGGGACCGTGCCGGCTCCACCCCTGGATCTGCCCACGATGTGAATATGCCACTGAGCCCCTTCGTTTAACCCAATATCATGATGTAATAGAGGTGAAAACTAAAATCTAAATTCTTAGAACTCAACAGTCATCAAATAAAACACAATTCCAATATATGCACAAGTAGGATTGTTAGTATAAAGTTTTTAAATATGTACTTAGTCTCTTTGACATAAAAGCAATGGTCAACAGTTTCCCAAAAAAGGCCTGGTTTTGACAGTCATAATATAGTTTGGTAAATATCATTTAGAAAGAAATGCTGATAACCATGATTCTCTCCTTTTCTATCAATATCTTTTGCAGATTACTAGTTTGTGTACCCTTTTCCTCCATATTTTGTGCCCTGTTGAACGGAAATCCTATTTCTATTTATAAAACAAATTTTGTTGTCTGCATCAGCTTTTAAATTGATAGATCTACATTCTAAATTATGTCATTTGGGAAAAGGTTAAATGTACAGATTAATTTCATAACAGTCACAGTTCAACTGATATAACCCTTTACATTACAAATTAATGACTCTTTTTGACTCCATACAAGGTAATGGCTTTGGAAAACATTGTGGAAAATGAAGAAATTGCTTGTGACAAGCAATTTCTTCATTTTTCGACAATGTTTACTACCAAAAAAGAGCCCAAAAATGGAATTTCATTCACTTGAAATTGTCTGCAACTTCTTTGGTTTAGGACAAGTCTAAATTTTTGTTGTTTGGGTCAAAGGTATATATGAAGGTCTAGGAAGAAATAATTGAAAATAAAAGTGAATAAACCCTTTCCACCACATAGAAACATTCAGTCAATTTGTGGGGAGATATTTCAGGTAGCAATTTCTCATTTTTCAACATTGTTTTTCCCTACTGGATGCTATCTGAAAAGTACAGAATGAAATATTTCCCAAAACACTGATAATTTGCTCCAGAAAAATTCAGATGGAAAGAATATAAAGATAAGGGTTAACAAAGGAATTAAACAGCTGTCTACATCTACTACAGATCACACAAGCAAGCATTTGTGAGATTATACAGGATACAAGTGTTAAATATAAATTTATGAAAGAGAAACAAAAGAAATTCAGAAAGTGTGAAAAGTAAGACTAAGTGTGTTAAGATTTATGATAGGAATACCCAAACGATACACACCAACACCAGGAATATTTACTTACATATCTGATAATCCAGCTAATTTGGAAAAGAGATACCAATTGAAAGATATGAAAAATGAAGACGGCAACTATATAGATATTTACGTTAAGCATGTAACAAATTTTAAAGGGACAATGGCAAGAAAATGAAAATGTAAAAATCATACACTGAAAATATACATTGGCCAATCTGTAGGGGTTGTTTGATTTTATGCACCAAAAAGTAGCATCAACTTCATTTTGGCCCATGTTCTGAATCAAGTGACAAGTCAGTATCTTTTTTCAGCCATTACTGCATGATGACATGGCATGACTTTAACTCACTGACAAATAAAAGCTTGGGAAAGCATCTTTGAGTTTGGACCATTCTAAAATTGTGTTGTTTGGTAATGGGTTAACTAACACTAACAGTGAAATAACAGGTCATATTGCATGACACATTTCACACAACTGCACATACCCATTTTGATGACTATGCATACTAGGCTCCTTTGAATTAACCCTTTCCCAAACAACAAAATTTTAGGGTGAAAAATTTGGCACAGAAAATATTGAGACAAAAGGAAAAACTGCTAGTTATCAGCAGTTTCTTCTTTTGTTTCAATGTTTTCTCAAGCCTGTTCTATTTAGGACGTCAAAATCAGGTCTTGTTTGGGAGAGTATTACAACACATCCAATGAACAATTTGGCCACATAGAATTATACACAGGGCTATGTAATTGAGATTCAACACACCGTACAAACGGCTGCGTGGAGAGTCAGCGAAGACAGATTCAGCATCTGATGTCAGGTGCACGGTAGGTCAAATCAATTTACTTTTATAAATAAACGAAAGGATCTATGGTTCTATAGTTGATAAATACCCGTGCAAGTGTTCAGTGTTTGTACAAAATAAACCTTTCCACGTATCCCTCGCAAATAAGGTCACAGTCATTAATTATTTCGGCAGTTTCCTACAAAAAGTACGAAATTTGACTTCATGCTCGAATATTTCGAATATCTCTCAATATGTGCCAGTTGAACTTGTACATGAATAAGTTTAATCATTCAACGATATATCTTCCAAATTTGAAGCGGTATTTCGAAACAATCGCTGACTCTCGTCTGTCTTCGACACAGCCGGTTTTACAGTGTGTCAAATGGAAATACAGCATCTCATTGACTGACTCGTTTGAAGTAAAAATAGAATCCGCTTGTGAAGGATTAATCTATAGCAAAGAACAGATGGTTATTCCCCATGATTGAGTTTTTTTATGCATTGCAAATTGTTTTTCCATGTAGAAATACGAGTTCCCAAATAGTTCAGAAGCATATAAAATCTAGCATGAGCCCCTTTAAATTTGTTTGTTATATAATTGTTAACAATAATATTACAAAAATAAATACCTATTGCTGCTTTGGTGTTTACATCAAAAATCTTTGGTCCTCGTTTTCCAATTCTGTGACTTTTGTTGGTTGTAATTGAATTTATAACACCACACTCACAGTTTATATATAGAGTCGACCCAAAACCACGCCTTGTTTCACATTCTGTATTCTTAAGTGAAAGAGCAAAATTGCAGTCAGTACACTGCATTTGATCTGCAATATGTCCTAATTCTACGACTCGTCTACCGGTTTTCCAATCAATATCTTTGACATCGTCACCGGTACTTTCTTCTGTAGGCGTAACTGACACTGTCATTGAGTCACTGTCAAGAATGTTGGAGTCCGTTTCGCAGGTTACCGTTTCGCACGCAGTTGTTTCGGACTCCTTCTCGTTTACGCTCCCTTCAATTGCTGTGAAAAGTTTTTGTTTTTTTCGCCGATTAGAGGCGGATTGGCTAATAAAGGTGCCACCTCGTTTCCTTTGCAGTTGGCGCCACATAATGCCTTTTAACTTGAACGCAGACAGTACGTCCGAATACTGTGACACTTTTTTTGAGCAAACGGAGAAAATAGAAGGAACGGAATAAATTATGTCATTTAATCAACCCAATGGAAAAAATCAAATTACCGAAAACCGAAAGAGTTGTCGTTCGTATGCGCATAAAGATTGCGCAATAACAACTGGAGGATCTGTCCTTAAGAGTTTGTATATGTATATTAGAATAAATAGTATGAAGATGTTAGTAACCAAGAAAAACTTGGACAGTACCTATGTCCAATTCACTGCTGGCTACTGATTTTGTCTATATATTTATAAGGTATATTCAAGTAACCAAAAATGAGTAGGACATTGTGTCCAAGTCATAACAAGCTTAAGAATTTGTCTTTAAGTTCATATTAAAATAATTTCATATTTAGTGACTTCATTTAATTTCCGTGGTTTTGATCTGGCAATATTTTTCATTCATAACTTGATGAATGAAATTTTGTTAAATGACATCAGTATTATTTCTTTGGTTTTACTGTGCAATCTAGTTCGTGTACAAAATGTCACGTTTTTATACGCCCGTCGAAGACGGGACGTATTATGGGATCACCCGTGATGTCCGGCGTCCGGGCGTCCGGCGGCGCCCATTTCTTTGTCCGGAGCATAACTCTGTCACCTTAAGTCCGATTGACTTTAAACTTGGCAGTTATATTCTTCTCATCATTACGGAGTGCAGTGCACAAGAACCATAACTCTACCTGGCTTATTTTTTGAGTTATTGCCCTTTGTTGTTTTTCAAATTTGAATCTTGTCCGGAGTATATCTCTAAAAGTATAATAGCTAGGATCATGAAACTTCATGGGTGTATAGATCTCACAAAGGGGGAGTGCAGTGCATAAGAACCATAACTCTACCTGGCTTATTTTTTGAGTTATTGCCCTTTGTTGTTTTTCATACTTGAATCTTGTCCGGAGTATATCTCTAAAAGTATAATAGCTAGGACCATGAAACTTCATGGGTGTATAGATCTCACCAAGGGGGAGTGCAGTGTACAAGAACCATAACTCTACCTGGCTTATTATTTGAGTTATTGCCCTTTGTTGTTTTTCATACTTGAATCTTGTCCGGAGTATATCTCTAAAAGTATAATAGCTAGGATCATGAAACTTCATGGGTGTATAGATCTCACCAAGGGGGAGTGCAGTGCACAAGAACTGTAACTCTGCTGATCATATTTTTGAGTTATTGCCCTTTGTTGTTTTTCATACTTGAATCTTGTCCGGAGTATATCTCTAAAAGTATAATAGCTAGGATCATGAAACTTCATGGGTGTATAGATCTCACCAAGGGGGAGTGCAGTGCACAAGAACCATATCTCTACCTGGCTTATTTTTTTAGTTATTGCCCTTTGTTGTTTTTCATACTTGAATCTTGTCCGGAGTATATCTCTAAAAGTATTATAGCTAGGATCATGAAACTTCATGGGTGTATAGATCTCACTAAGGAGGAGTGCAGTGCACAAGAATGTTAACTCTACCTAGCCTATATTTTGAGTTATTGCCCTTTGTTGTTTTCATACTTGAATCGTCCAGGGCATATCTCGAAAAGTTTAATAGCTAGGACCATGAAACTTTTACCAACCCGCTCCCCCTGTTGACATAAAGCAGTGTTACGGGCGTATCTTGTGACAGTTTGACACCTTGTTCTTGAATCACTTGTATTTATATTCCCATAGACATATTAAATTATAAGAAATGAAGAAAATTGTTTTTAAATTTATGGAGGTATAAGAAAATGTCGAATCACACTTCTGTATGAACCGCTTCACGGATTCATACAGTGTGATAAGACTTTAGTTCATAGCTCCATGAATTTGAAATTAAATTATATCTGTATTCCTTAAATGAATAGTCTGAAAATGCTAGTAACCAAGAAAAACTTGGACAGTATGTCCATTTCACTGCTGGCTACTGATTTTGTCTATACATATATAAGGTATATTCAAGTAACCAAGAAGGCGTAGGACATTGTGTCCAAGTCACAACTGGCTTAAGAGTTTGTCTCCATATTAAAATAAATAGTCTGAAAACGCTGGTAACCAAGAAAAACTTGGACAGTGTGTCCATTTCACTGCTGGCTACTGATTTTGTTTATACATTTATAAGGTATATTCAAGTAACCAAGAAGGAGTAGGACATTGTGTCCAAGTTATAATTGGCTTAAGAGTTGTGTCCATGTTACTGCTGGCTAATGATTTCTGTCCATATATTTGTTATATTATAGTTATCAATAAGAACTTGGACATTTCGTCCAAGTCTCAGTTGGTTTAATTTGTAAATAAAGGAATAAGCTAAAAAATGTGTCCAATTCCTTTAATGGCTGGCCCTAACAATTCATCTTTGAACAATATGATTTGAACAATATGAATAAAAAATAAAAGTTACTGTTACCTATATCACTCGACTTAAAATTTCCACAGATATGCATTACCAGTTTTTTTTCTATTTCAGCTGCATTGAAGAAGGAAAAGGAGACAAAATTCCAGTTCCTCTGCGATATAGAATGGGCAAATGGTATGTTAGCTTTAATGACCTGATAGGGCTAATGTAATCATTTAACATTTTAAATATTATTTTGAAATTAATTTATTACTATCTCGGCCCATTTGGCATTGAGTAGATATATATTAATGGTTATTGAAAATATATATCATGTAATTTAGGGCAGGGGCCTTGTAGACGATCTTTCCGCTAAATTAGGTGGTATTTTTGCTATTATTATTATTATCATTATTATTATAAAATACTGTATTTATATAGCGCTTTTATCATACAGGTGTACGTTCAAAAGGACAAAATGTGCTAACTGCATTTGGTAGTTGTTGTTTAATGTATTTGTCCTGTAAATAAGCAATCTGATTGTGTTACCTGAATGGGAAAGGACCTCTATGAATGTGACGATAAATCTCCCTAAAAGGCTCAGCTGGATGGGTCAATTTTCAAAACTTGCAAATTGATAAACAAAATGAAGATTTATGGTTAGGTAGATAAACAAATGAAATGAATACCGATTTTATGCCATTTAAAAAGTTAGATAGGTGCAGATAATTCATGATTTTTGTACCCACCCAAATGGTTTCATTTTATTACACTACTGGTATTCATAGACGTAAAATGAAGTTCCTTTTTGTTTTACTTCTAATTTATTTTCTACAGATGCAAGGATAAATGGCGTTGACATCATATGGCAGCTTTGATTTTGTCCGTTTTGTGCATGCGCATCATTGAAACAACTTTAAAAGCGAACTTTCCCACCATCCTTCCCTTGGCTGGTGAACATCGTTCCCCCTGTTGACCCAGCTTCCCATTGACATATGTTGTGTCACTTGAACATAGGCTTCCTTGGTAAAAAAGTTTTGCTGGGTCACGGGGTGGAACATACTTTTATATTGAACATAGTGTTCATATAGCAAATGCCATATTTTTGGCGGGAAGATTTCGCCTTTAAACTCATTTCAATGATGCGCATGCGCATTAAGGACAAAACGAAAACTGATTTGTGATTTCAACACCAATCGTCCTTACATTAACAGAAATAATATTGCTAATAAAATCATAGAAAACGTAATTCTGGTTAAATGAATACCGGTGGGGTAAGAAAATGTAATTTTGGGGGTAGGTACAGAAACCAAGAGTTATCTGTACATGTCGAATCGTTTTGGTTGTACAAAATCAGTTTTTGTATGATTTAGGTATATATCTATCCATACAGCTCGAAATAATTATCAATTTGCATGTTTTGATAATTGACTTTTCCATTTGAGCCTTTTAGGGAGATTTCTCGCCTTATCCATAGAGGTCTTTTATAGGTCATCGAGTCTTCTATGACGGTTTGTCTCCCTCCTATGAGTTAAAGCTACTATTTCCCAGATTTGGACCCAAAATTTGTCAAAAACAAACGAAATGTACACTTGTTAAGCTTTATATGACCTGATTTTATGATTACGACAAACTATTGAAGCAACGACTCATTTTTTCGCAATTTGATACCAAATTCATGAAGCGATATCGAAAGTAGGTCAAAAACCGTAGGACATGCAACTTTCTTAAATGACGTCACAACATACAGGATGACGTCACATTGAAATTCAAGTATGAATCTCGTTTGAATCTTGGTCCGCGCTGTATGCGCATGCGTAACAGTTAAAAAATAAAATCAACTGCATCTGTGACGGGGTTGAATTTGGGTTTGGATTCTCCCTAAATTCGGCTATCTCTCTTATAATTTCGGCTCAATCTCTGTCTGAATCGCATATTATTAACCATTCTGAGGTGGCCAACACAAAAGTTCTGCATATTTTTTCGAAAAATTTCATTTTTTGCAATTAGACCATCTGTTACCCTTCTGCTTTAAATAGAACAGTTAGTTATGCTTTTAAAAACAAATAATTTGGTGAATCTGAGTGTTGTTCAACTTGTACATTACTTTTAATTTTGTATTTCAGAAGCCCTGAAGCAATGGAGTGCGTCACATTCACTACTGCCAGAGTCCAGTCATGCGTTTCCAAATAAAGTGAAGCCATTGTAGAAGATACACGATATTTACCGACCATCTACGACTAGAATAGGATAAACTTGATCTGTTCGTGTAAAGGTCTGGTAGCAGACCATTACAGGTCGAGTATCGATCGTGTAGGACTCTAATATAGGACGAGGTGATCGACTTAAAATCGGACAAATGGTTGGGCTGCGAATGAGAAAAGGTCTACAGTGCTCGTGTAGGTGTCTAGTATGATCGACTAGAGATCGAGAAGAAGTCGTGTACATACATTTGGTTGGGTTAGATCGGGGAATTTAGGTGACTGAGTTAAGGTATCCAATCCCTCAAAAGCACCAAAGACCCAGATGCGAAATTTGAAAAGTGCCTATAATTCCTAAACTGTGTTACTTTTCCATTCCAAATACAAACATAATCATTTTGAACGGTTTAGAATTTTGAATCAATGCATACTTATGGAAATATTTGACAAAAATGTTCCAAATTACCTCCCTTGCATATGAATAAAGAATAAAATAATATGTGTAAATTATTTTCTTCGTGAAGCATAATGCTGAAATCCAACACAGTGAATCAACTTATTTTAAGTGTATTTACAAGCGTGCGTAATTTGGTGCATTTCGCATGGCTAGAAAACGGTGATTTTTTGAGGGTCTGACTGTAAACCTTAATTGATCGGCAGTGGGAACATAGCATTAAACACTCATTATGAGGTCAACTATTTTTTTCTGATTTGTTGCAAGATTTCTTTGGTAATGCACTAATATGCAGGCCTGCGTTTACTCTATGGTATTCTTAATACAGTCAATATTTTGTAAAAATATCTTTAGTTTTCCTGGCCGAATGAACAGTAGCCATTAAATGTGTCCAATGAACAGTAGCCATCAAATGTGCGTTTTTAAGATCACTTTTCATAAGCCAGGAAATGCTTTCAAGTAGCCAAGAAATGGTACCCACTAACAGATCTGATGGACTACCCATCAAGTACCCTAATGTGGGTACGTCCGTCCGTCCGTCTGTCCACAATTTGTTGTTACCACTCTAGCATCCACAAATATTGACCAATCTTGACCAAACTTAGTCAAAACATGTATGACCATAAGTTCTCGGATGAGTTCGAATTTGAGTCAGATCGGACCAGGAAGTCTACAGTTATGTGCCCTTGAACGTCAAAAATGGCTAGTTTTGACTTTGTTACCACTCTAGTATCTACAAATATTGACCAATCTTTACCAAACTTGGTCAAAACATGTATGACCATAAGTCCTCGGATGAGTTCGATTTTGAGTCAGATCGGACCAGGAAGTCCAGAGTTATGTGCCCTTGAACGTCAAAAATGGCTAGTTTTGACTTTGTTACCACTCTAGTATCTACAAATATTGACCAATCTTAACCAAACTTGGTCAAAACATGTATGACCATAAGTTCTCGTATGAGTTTGATTTTGAGTCAGATCTGACTAGGAAGTCTGGAGTTATGTACCCTTGAACGTCAAAAATGGCTAGTTTTGACTTTGTTACCACTCTAGCATCTACAAATATTGACCAATCAAGACAAAACTTGGTCAAAACATGTATGACCATAAGTTCTCGTATGAGTTTGATTTTGAGTCAGATCTGACTAGGAAGTCTGGAGTTATGTACCCTTGAACGTCAAAAATGGCTAGTTTTGACTTTGTTACCACTCTAGCATCTACAAATATTGACCAATCAAGACAAAACTTTGCCACAATGTTGGTTACTATAATATCTTGGATGAGTTCGATTTTCAGTGTGATAAGAACAGGAAGTCTGGAGTTATGTGCCCTTGAATTTGACAAAATTGCTGTTTTCGACTTTGTTTACACTGTAGCATCTACATTTATTGACTAATCAAGACAAAAGTTGGCCACAATGTTGGTGACTATAAGATCCTTGATGAGTTAAATTTTCAGCTTGATTTGGCCAGAAAAACAAGAGTTATTGGCCCTTTAATTTCATAAGATTACTGTTTTCGACTTTATTTTCTCTCTAACAAACAAATATGGACCAATCAAGACACAACTTGGTCACAATGTTGTTGACCATAATATCTTTAATGTTTTAATTTGTCAGATTGATTGGACTAAAAAAAACAGAGTTGTGTGCCTTTGATGGTTACAAAATTGTTGTTTTCGACTTTGTTTCTCTCAAACAGCAATAAATATTAACCAATTAAAAAACTTGGACAGAATGTTGATGAGAATATCTTTATCAGAACAGAGTTATGTGCCCTTGACTGTGACAAAATTGTTGTTTTCTTCCACTTTGTTTTTACTGTAACAGCTAGAAATATTGATCATTCAAGATTATGAAAGCAGTTTTCATCTGGATCATAATCTCGCATCTTAAATTATGTGCTCTTGAACTTGACAACATTGTGACTTTCATTCTATCTAGGTGCAGGTGAGCGATCAAGGACCATCATGGTCCTCTTGTAATGTTCTCCCATGGGAGTATTTATGTTAACAATCAAGGATCTTTAGTTTATAAGCTTTTAAATTGCTTTCAAAATCTGTTTTCTTCAAGTCTTGTAACATATTTTAAAGCATTTTCAGTATTCAATCAAAAAACATGCTTGAAATTTTTTCCCCTAAATCAGCTCATTTGACGCATTTTTCTCCAAATTAAGGGCCCCAGGCGCCTTCCCCTAACCATAAAAAGAACCCCTGCAGTTCCAAAAGCAATGAAAACTAGGATGTCCAGCCTTAATTTTGGTGGCAATGAAGGAATTTCATTGAAAAATCGTATTTTGCTGTTCTTAAATTATGAAAATTTATCAAATTCAACTTGCTTAAGTTAGAGTCAATGAATTGACACTTGATTCTCAAATTTTGATTTACAAAATTTAGAGTACCTCTAATAAACGCCCACCCCCTACTTTTCCATCGACCATGTTTCTAATAAACGCCCGGGCGTTTATTAGAATAATTACGGTATATACATTTATTTGGCTGCATTTAAGTGATCCATCTTTGATCATCCATGTATGAAAAAACATGATAAAAGTATAAAACCGTCATCTTCAGAAAATCTGTCCTGCAGTTGATTGGACAATATTTATTTGAGCTGACTTATTGTGTTGTTGGTATTGTAACAGCTGGGGGTTCTGACCTTTTAACCCACTTTCTAATTCAGAACTTCATATTTTTTCTGGTAGCATCGAGGCAAATATCAGCCTGTGCATACATATTGTTGCTTTTCAACAAAAACCTTGTAACTGCAGCTTGTTTTAAGCTGCAGTTACGAGGTTTTTGTTGAAAAGTAGAGATATGCAGTCTGGTAGGCAGCTGCTCAGGGTTATTTGTAAAGCCGTTTGTAATGGCTATATATTTGATTTGAACCAATCTAATGTAATGTGAGAACGAACAAAAATGTTTCTGATGGTTTTTCATTCGGAATGAAGGGGTACTTGTTTGAAATGAGTAACCTTTGTGTGACAGAGAAGATAATCTGTCAATGACTTGATATGGGGACAATTGAACCAATTTTATACTGATGCTTTCCTACCAATGCAACATGTGGCACTCTGATTATATACACACTAATAGAAATCATCTCAAGCAGAAAATAGATTAATGGTGTTTCCATAGGTTAATGCAAAATCATAGTAAGGATATGTGAATTTGACATGGACATTTTGGTTGTTTCACACCAACCCATATTTGTGAGCTGAGATGAAAAAGATCAACTGATCTAACGATGGAGGGAACGGGGAACTGAGCTCATGCAATAGTAATCTACAGCTGAGAGAATGCTGATGACCAGCATTTTCCATTTATTTGCCAATTTAGTTTTCCATAATTTAGTCATGTATCATACTCTGCATCTTTATTTCCCACATTTCTTTCAATATATTGGCTTCAACAGCAGTATTGGCACTGATCATGTTCCATAAATATGAGGTTGATCCAGCTTATTATAAAATCAGCATGTCAATGCCACAACATTTAACTTGGTAAAGAGAAGGGACTAGAATAAAGAGCAATGTCCAAGGAATTTTGTTCTTTAGAAGTTTAATTGTTCTCTTACAAGTTACATACCATTATCTACTTAAGATAACATTATCACATAATGTTATCTTTAAAAGCTTTATTGTAGACAAATAGACCTTTTAAAGATTTAGTTTGATAACATCTATGTGAATTTTGAGGCTTTTCACTAAACAAATCTAGTCCAAGCTGAGCATAGTACCAAGATATGCAGATAGATATGTCAACCTAGGTGATTGAAAAACTGTTGAAATAAACATAAATTAATCCATTTACAAGGAGGTACATATTAAGAAAATGTATTAACCTTTATTTGGTAAAATGGAAATAGGTTATGAATTTTCCCTATGTAGAAAAAATGAAAGAATAAATGATGTGTCAGAGCTTCAGATTGTTTCAGAGACCTGTGGGTCACAGGGCCCACCACGCAGGATTTTGATGGGTCATTTTCCAAAACAATGGGCCACAGTTAAGCGTTCATATCCAAACTTGGGATTGGAGTAAATAACTTATTTGCTGTGAATTCATCACTGTATTGTTGTTATTTTTAGTGGATGCATATAAACATTGTTAAAACTACAGTTGTCGCCACATCGTATGGCACGTGTTTATGTTTTCTTTAACATTCAATTACATTTGAACAAAACATAAACATTGTGCCATACGATGTGGCAACACCTGTAAGAATAATTTACTTTATAGTTATAAATTTTGTGTGTGTTAATGATTTGAATTAACTTTTCCCTAACAATATAATATATATTTATACTAGTCCAATTTGAAATGAATCGGATATAAATATCATTCTATTTGCTGGAATCAAAAACCCCTAACTCCAGTTTGAATGAATGGGGAGATGAAATGGTTTAACAAAAATAGTATCGAAAGAGCGAGTAGCTAGGCCCTGACGATCGATTTGTCACGTATTCAGATTTGTCTGCTTGCAAAATGTTTAAGGTCAAATTATTCAGCCGAAAATTCGACGATTATTTATTGACTTATTATCCGCTCAATTTAAAAATGAAGCTGATGTTCTTTATATGTGATTTTACCCGTATCTTCCTCTGATTTTCGTTTGAGAAAAGCATTTTAAACTTGTTTGAGACATCGTCGAAACGATAGTTGAAACAGCGGGAAGTTTTCACCCGAATTGTCTGGTTACCGATTTGAAACACAAAGCCGGGTACTGTCACGGATTCAGATACTAAAAATAGTAACAAAAGTCGATGGTGAAGGTTAACGAATAGAAGGTAAAGGTTACGGAGATCGCCAGAGATTGGCCGACTGCTTGTTTACTGTTTGAAATTCAGGATATGATTGGTTGATCAAGTAAGGTCATTATAATAATCTAAAAATAAGTTTATCGGGTCAATTAGCTTGATATACATGTTTAGCAGATTACGGGTGCGTTATGCGAAGGTCAATATTGCTTGAAATCTACTTTTTCATGATCATACTTTTACTGAAATTCGTGCGCCCGGCTGGCGCACCACTACATAATTTCATGCGCCATATTTTGAAAATATGCGGGATTGGCGCGGGCGCACCGTCAATCTGAAGCTCTGATGTGTGCAGCTTTTCATTTTTAGCTCCACTGGCCTTTCAGGCCAGTGGGCTATTGTCATAGCGGTGTGTCCGTCGTGCGTGCGTGCGTGCATCCGTAAACTTTTTCTTTAAAAATCTTCTTCTCAAAAACTGCTGGATGGATTTCAACCAAACTTCACAGGAATGATCCTTGGGTGACCCTCTCAGATTCCTTCAAAGAATATGGATTGAATCCGTATAGCCTGAGTTATCTGCGGCCGCGGCCTTAGCGCAGTTGGTAGCGCATCTGACCCTCAGTCGAGAGGTCCCGGGTTCGATACCCGGCCGCGGCTAATACCCTTTCTGACAAAATTGTCTCCCACCAATGGGTTTGAAATCGTTAACCTAAGTGGGCGAGCAGCTGGAGGCTCGGTAAGGGTGTTGTGGTAGTACTGGTTTGAGAAACAACAGGAATCCATGGGTAGGTGCTCCAGCCGCCGCGATATGACCCTGGTAGTTGAAAACGGCGTAAAACCCCAATAAACTCAAACTCAAACTGAGTTATCTGCCCTTGAATGTAAAAAATAGCAGGTTTTGACTAGTTTTCTTCTAAAATCTACAAATATTGAACAATCAAGACAAAACTTTGACAGAATCATGCTGACTACAAGATCTTACCTTGGTAAAATTTTCAGCTTGATCTGAATTTTACATCAGGAGTTATGTGCCCTTGAAATTGACAAAATTGCCATTTTCAGCTGTATTTTGACTTTGTTTTCACTCTAGCAACTACAAATATTGACTAAACAAGACAAACTTTGCAGCCGTTCTCCAGAAATTGAAGCCATTTTGATTTGAGAAAAAATGATTTTTCGACCATTTGCAATTCAAATGGTTTTGCGTTATTTCTAAAGAAGAATACTTCAGGCGCTATTTCTGAAAATTTAACCCACACCATTTTTAACAAACGATTTTTGTGATCCATCAAAGTAAGTATAAAAATAGGCATGTTACGGAGCATAGAGTATGTACTGACGGTTAGTTTTAAAAACGTTAGAGGACAATCAATGATCGAAAATAAAGCTGATAGATTCTATTTTGATGGTGAAGCATAACTGGGGGTACACAAATATACTTTTCAGTGCCATTGACCTTTAATAACGTGAATCATAAACTGGAAAACCCTTATATTCTACAGTTCTTTTGATTGTTTATACGGGGGCTTATGAAGTTTTTTGTTACTTAATAATGGTTTGAAATAGTTTATTAAATGTTGTAACTAAATATTGTCGTATTAAAGAGCTTGAGAAAAAACACAAGTATGTCCGGTGGAGCATTGCGTGTAAAACGTAAACACACATTCAAAAAGACCACCCCTTCGTTACGGAGCATATATGCATTGTTTCTTGATTTGGAAAAGAGTTCTGATACCTCCAAATTATTCGCTTAATGATATCTCAATTGTAATAATTATTTCATTTAATGCAAATGAAAAGTTTCAAAACATTTTAGGAAAAATGACAAAAAGAATTCTGTGAAATTACCCCAAAACCTGGGTAAATTCATAAATTTGAAATATCCAATTAAAAACATCAGAATCGAGACAAGATCCATTCCGAAAGCATCAGTAAGGATACATGCATACGCATATTAAATTCACAATACTTCTTTATAGAAATTAACTCATTAATAAAGCTTTCTTGTAAAATATATAAGTTACGGAGCATATGTTATGGAAAATGATTATTGCTGTGTGGAATATATGTCATAGTTGTATAAATCGCCAACAAAATTGTGAATGATTGTTACTTAAAGATTTCAAGTATTTGTAAATCGTTTGGTTGTATGATTTTTGGGGCTACTGTAAACCAGGATAAGTTCGCGTCAAGAAATGTTCGCGTTTTTATGCACTCGGGCTTGTTCGCGGCGTTTAAAATTCGCGGATCAATGCTGTCCGCGAATCGCGCGAAACAAAACACGCTATGGGGGGAATTGAAAAATTAGCATGTTGAATAATATGGGGAATCGGATAATTACATATTGAATTATGACTGTATTTACGATATTTTAGTCGCCATTGACAGTTTGGTCGAAGTAAGTTTCAATCGACCCATTGTTTTATTTCACACTTTATAGTATACTGGATTACAGTTTGTAACACAATGCATAGAATTTGAGCGTTACATTAAGCTTCACACCTATTTATCTATAGCGTCGAGAAGCGATAATGACAGTTTTATTCAATATCATCGAAGGACGATTCAAACCTCGTAGCTGTGGCTAATTTCAAACTACAGTTACGAGGTTTTTATACGTCAATCGACGTTTGCTATCATACTCGGCATTCGAATTCCAAACGACCCCTTTTCTCAATTTCAGGCAGGTATATCTAGCTGAATAAGTTGGGTCGTGTTTTTCAATATCTATGTATTTCTGGCTAAAAACGAAAGTCGTCTGAAATAGAGAAAACTTTTTCATTTACATCCTGTTATGAAAAAGCTGTTTCCCTTGTTTACATAGTAACAAATACGTCTAGTATAAATAAAACATCTGCTCATAGGTTTTCCCGAAACAAAAACTATCAAAGCGAATAAAGTTCGCGTTTTTATTGAAAGTAGCCTATTCGCGGCATTTTAAGTTCGCGGATCACACCCACCCGCGAAAGACGCTAACTTAAAAAGCGCGAAATAATTTCCTGGTTTACAGTATATAATTGTTCATCAATTCTCTTTAAAGGCCCGGTCCCACTGCACTTTCGGATGCAAAGAGGATATAAAACGTACAAAAAATCTTGCCTTCCGTTAGACGTCCCTTTCCATCCGTTGGAAGTCCGATGTGTACTTATTGCATACGTTTTATCCAATGGGCATCCGTCAACCGTAATTTCATCCGCGCAAGAAGTTTTGGGCTGCCCAAAACTTTTAGAACGGATGAACCTTCCGTCGTGTACGATATAAATCCGCAATATATACGAGCAACAGACGTTCTATGTCCGTTATCAGTCCGTTGTATCCTTTCTCCATCCTATAGGCATTCTTCAAACTCAAATCAACCGAAACTGAAAAGGGATTGATAGGGGAACGATAAGGTACACGGAACGTCTATACATCGTTAGCAGCACGGAAATAGAAAGGATGTAAGCATATGCTTCGCGTATATGAAGTATACAAAGGAAAGAAAGAGTTTTTATCTGGGATGTATTCCGTATATTTAGCTTCCATCCGCCAGGCTTCCCACGAATATCCGTTTAACATCCCCGCTATATACTACTGACGTGCGCTCTTTTCCGTTATATTTTCGCCTTTTTCTAAAAGCGGATGAAAACGGATGGTACCACTACCGAAATTTTGCTCGTCCGCTGTGTCCTTTTTGCATACGTTTTTGTCAATCTGCCAGTGGGACCGGGCCTTAAGCTTTTCTATTGCAGTCTTTTAACTGGCATATACCGGTATTTAATAAATCTTGAAAACGTCTTCGGGATTTTCCCATTTCCCGCCCCTTTTAAATTCTGCAAATTTACTGAACTTTGTAACATCGACTTTTGTCATTTGCACACCCCATAAACTCTTACCTGTCTGAAATTTCGTTCTTGGGAGATAGTTGATAAAAATGAATCGTTGCAGACATTCTCTCCCCACTGTTTGTATTGCAAAGACACACTATTGATGACATGAACGAAAAATACTGTCATAAAAGTTTGTTATGCCTTCATTTACTCAAGATCTCATAGAAAGTTTGCTTGTTAGATTTTAAAGGATAAGTCTTCAAACAAAAAAAAAAAAAAAAAAAAAAAAAAAAGAGTGTGCACTGTGCAGATAATCATAATAGGTGTGTGCCTTTGTGTTGGTACCTTTTTAGTTACTGTTACGTTGCATTTATGATTAGTTAAAACTGTGTTGTTGTCTTCTTTTCACGAATCCCCCCCCCCCCCCCCCCCCCCCCCCCCCCCCCTGTCTAATCGCAACAAGCTTTCGTGGTTCTGCTGGGTGAAGGATGATGCATCCTTTTAACCCTTTCCCAAACGGCAAAATTTTAGAGTGATCCACTTCAAAAACTGCCACAAATGACAAAATGGATGTTATTGAAGACAGGATTTGTGTGATTTATGACATAGAAAATATTGAGACAAAAGAAGAAACTGCTGATTATCAGCAGTTTCTTCTTTTGTTTCAATGTTTTCCCAAACCTTTTCTATTAGGGACGTCAAAACCAGGTCTTGTTTGGGAGAGGGTTAAATGCCTGTTTCTAGTAAGCCATATCAGTGAGTACCTTTCTCGTACAGCTATTCTGTAAAGACAGTGTTACTTGGTCAAAATGGTGTTAATTTGCACAGACTTGTCACTTTCACCATTTGTTTTAATTCCGACTGAATTTCTCTCCAGTGTATTATGACCTATGGATCGTTAAACACTGTATCCAGTTTTATAACACAAGCTTTATATATGTTGTTAAATGCAATAGAGAGAAACATAATAAAGCTTTCTAATGGTCTTTCAAATGGTTCAGTAAAAAAGTCTTTTTGTTTCTTGGTTCTTGACTTCTATAGATCATTCCAGAGAAAGCAATAGACATACCTTTTCCATTGATGCTCTACAATATCTCATGTTCAGCATATTACCCCTTCATACATTGAAAAGAAATATCCACATTCATGGTATGGAATCATCTGACACAACAATTTAAAAAGGTTGTAGTTTTGTACTTATTATATATTTAACTTTTCATTTTATGAACTTTTTTCTATAGTTTTCCCTATATTTTTTCATTTTCGGATATAAAGTCAGTCGGTATATACGTCTTTTTTCATCAATCAGCTCGCTGTAAATTAAATTAAGTAGTAATTACCACTACAATTCTTTTTTCTATGGTTATCTGCATTATTAAGGGCAAATAAACAATTTTTTGTTTTGGTATCACATTGAGAACTATTTGAAATGATAACATCAATAATTATATCTATTCCGATAGTTTAGAGTGCAATACTTATGTAGAATAAGAAAAACGTTTTGAATTTGGCAGCGTTGGATAGCAATAAAAGAAACATTCAAAATCATGTTCCATAACGCTAAGTTCCGTAACAGAGAAATCTATTAAATAATGCTATTTTTATTTAAAATACGAAAGTCAAGCGACTACAATGGTTTTAGCCTGGGTAGTGTGTCTAGACAGCGGACAGAAAAAAAATCATTGTAAGATTACAGTTCATAGTTTTAAGAATTACGAAG
>CAVMGG010000619.1:0-11506 GCA_963680895.1 Fragum sueziense
GGCCTCCTGCATCTCTTTCAACATGGTGATGAAAGGCAATGATGGAGTGGTAACTTCACAAAGCAATTCACCAGGATAGGCTTTTTGAAAGCGCTCCTTCATCTGACAAAAATCTGCAGCAGAAATTTTGACTATGGACGGAGAAGGCGCACTGCTCGGAGCGTCAGGAGGGAACAGAGGAGGAAGAGGATGTGGTTGACCTTGTGCTCTCTGAAAAGCCTTCAGAAGTAGCCGCTGCAATGATGCACGAGCTGGCGAAAACTTTGGGGCCTGAAGTTCCGACTGTTCCAACTGGAGGGACTCAATGAATTCAGGAATCTCACTATCCTCTTGCATTGAAAACCCAAGTAATGCAATGGAGACGAAACCCTTCTTGTTCAAGTGGTCCACAAACTCAGGAGATACTGAACAATCTTTGGCCAGCTGCTGCAAACCTTCCGGAGCATCCAAAGGCAACGAAAAAAGGTCCATCGCTTCGTTGCACAAGGCGAAGTAGCAACGCTAGACCCACCCAGGACACACCACCATCAATTGAAAAATCATTGATTACATGGTGTGAACAGTGGATGATGGTGAACATATACAATCCGTGGAAAAAAGTGACATGAGCCAACTTCATGGTAGAGCTGGAGCCACAGTAAATGATCCACAGCGGAGAATCGGACTCACTCATCCTTAGGTTGACAACAACGTCACTCTAAGCACTAGGGATACGCGCTATTTTCAAAATTCACAGCGGTGAGTATTGAAACGCTACCCTAAGATGTACATGGATCTGGGTCAGATCGAGCAGCTGCTTGATCACCATTCGTGAGGTAGGCCAAGTTGAGAAGAAAACTCAAATCCTGGAGCGCTACAATGACCTCTCGCAGGAAGTCCTTGTCTGAATCAAGCAACAGCTGGCGGCTGTTATCATTGCTCATTTGAACCCAGTCTTGGAGCACTTTAATGGCAATGAGGGTAACCTCCTTCCATTGGGCCAAGTCCGAAAAAGCTGTCGAACGGACAATGATAAACGTGGGAATGGGTCGAGGCTGTGCTGGAATCAGAGATGCCAGGCTTCGACGTTCAGGACTCCCAGGAAGTAATGATGAGTTCAGGATCGACATGGCAAGCGCTGCAATGGCCGTAAAGCGACCAAAAGAAACGACTCTATCCGTTGCTAAACGTAGGGCAGTCAAAACAGCAGCTACCGAATGTTCACCTGAGTCCTGAGCCGCCATCATGACGATGAAGGGGCCTAAGGTATCAGCAGCGGCTGACCAATTGGAAATCATGGCGAGAAAAAACTTCGTCAGGAGCTTGGGAACATAAAATGACTGCGGTCATCAATTTGTGAGCCACCAACTGAGATGATCAGTGACAAGGTGCTCGAAATGTTCTAAATCCGACCTTGTCACAACCGGAACAAGGAGGCCATGTGAAAAACGATAAGCCACCCAGACAAAGACTCGGCCATTTGATCACTGGAGTGGGCACTATTCAGTGAAATGAAGGTAACCGATATGCACTCTCAGAAGTTCTAATCAGTGTGGTCTTCGATCTTAATGGTGAAGGTTCGTTCTGTAGGAAAGGCCAGTGACTGACTCAAAAACTCCAGAGTATCTGTGGGCAAGATCTGTGAAAAGCACATAGTGGGACCACCTTGAGCATCAATCAAGTTATAAACTGACAGCCGGAACTCGACCGGCATATCAAAGCGCATCGATCGAAAGGCTGCCTTGGCTAAGGTTGCCACCGACTGTGACTTGAGTGGAGGATCTGCAGTGACTTTCAGTGCAAAGGACTTGTCCTCCACAAAGGAGTGGAAAGTCAGGCACAAGCAAGTGGATTCATCAGCAACGTTACGGTGAGATGAACCATCAGAACTCAGAGCGTGAGTCGCCGGGTCACTGCCGGGTGCTTGGTAAATTGTACCCTGTTTGCAGTGCCAATAACATCTTGATGAATCCAAAGCAGCTGCAGCTTGAGCATGAAGATGCGCTTCAGCGATATTGGATGTGGGAGAGACAGGTGACTCCAAATGTGGGGTCGGATCTCCCATGGCAAATGGCAAGAAACAGCGGTTCCAAGCTAGAGCCCAAGGGTCAGGCAACAGGTAGGACCATACCAGACTTGATATGAGACCACACTAGAGGACTGAGCCAACGCGGTGGATCCTCAATTCAGTCAAGAAAAAACCGGAGAGTGCGCTCTCTTTTTACGTCTTAAAGGCTTGCCGACATCCGAGTCTGCAACAAAACTTAGCTGATTTAGGCATCAAGGATGTCAAACGAAGACCTCCATCTAACGCCGACGGACGAGCACCACAGGCTGTCTTGTAGTGGGACTGCTCCTCACTGTGAACACATTGGGGATCCGAAAGGTCGCATACGACGGCAACGTGGGCAATGTGAGAGTGTGGGTTGAAGAGCATGTCCACCTCATCTGCCGGGCCATCAACCGATTTATCTGTGCCAACCTGTTCAATGTCGGAGTCTTCAGAGGCTGTCCCTGACGAAGAAGATGTATCAGAGTCAATCTGGGCCTCAGTTTGAATAACTTTAGACACCTGCACTGGCTGGTCAGGAACATCTGAATCCATCAAGCCACTCCGAGAAGGGAGAGTGATCTCCATGTCTTCGAAAGGTGCCGCAGCTCCCCGAGAAAGAGGAATGACAGGACGAAAAACCTGACAAGACCTGCTTTACTATAGCACGCTGAAGCTGAAGTGCTGGCCAAACATCATCCCTGCTGTAGAGCTGGATGGAAGTCGTAGATGAGCTGCCGCGGTGATGTCCCTGAAGTCTTCTCCATTCTTCAGAAAGGTCAAGCTGTCTTGCAATAGACAGGAAGGAGACCTTGGCCGAATGAACTCCGATCAGTGATACTGAGTCTGAAGGTACGGAAACACCCTTGGAATGAAAATGCCCATGCAACATAGATCGAAGCCAGACAACACCACGAGCTCGAGACAGTGGAGCCTGAAAGATTGGATGATCTTCATCCGGACCCAACTCTGCAATCAAAAAATCTGGTTTGAAGCCAGGGAATCTGCATTGCGTACGTTGCAAGCATTGTACCAGAGCAGGAAACCAAATATCCAACCAGGAGGATTGATCACCTTGGCTAAGAAAGCCAGAGGAGATAATCCCAAAATGGCATCGAGCGATTTGTAGTCTTGGTCCGAGTAGCAGCGCCCAAAAGACAATCTCTGTACCGGAGCAGAGAGGAAGGGGATACCCATTGTAGATCAGCCCAACGTAGCGAAAATAGCAATCAACAGGCTACCTCTGCGTAAAAGTTCTGCTTTCGAGAGCTTGGACTCGAGGATGGACCGCTCCAACATGACAATGAAACTGAGAGGCAGAGGAGCGGACTCACGTCGAGCAACGATCTGTGACGGCTTCGTATACGCCTTGATGATTGGGGACCCCAAAGTGTCCAGGAGAACCACTAAACCTGCATGTTTAGCCACCCAGACCAGGCCTTTGTACCAGTGAAGAGCCGATCCCAAAGAACACTTTGAGTGTATATGAAGGAATTCTGCAACAGGCATCACCGACGGAGCAAAAACTGAAGTGCCCAAAGTTGTTGCGTAAGTAGTCCAAATGTCAAAGGTGTGCAAATACTTTTCAATAGTAGAAGGTGCAAAAGTTGCAATCGAATGATGGACATGGTGTTCAAATAAAGGACTGGTAGACATTTCGACAAAAACTCGACTGTCGATACCTGCTGTAGAAACCAATCGAAACCAACGTTCGGAGAGGCGTTGTTTGGCTGCTGTCCAAGCAAGTGACATCGACTGGAAACAATCCAGTGGTCGAGGGATACTCATCAGCGGATGAGCGGTGCCTGTCAAAGCGTGAGGCACAGTATCCATAGTCGGAGTCTCCAAGGTGTCCTTGAAAGGTGATGGCATAGTCAATGAAGTACTGGATCCTGACCTCAACTGAAACTTCGCACGAACTGGAGGAGGTGGAAGGGCATCTGATGCTGAAGGCACAACCATAGTGATGGAAGGCGATGCACGAACTGCATGAACCAAAGGTTGATCAGATTGCAGTGGAACTGAACCTGATGGTTTGTATTGATCCGACATGCGGTTGCCCTGCCATCGATTAACAGCCACACGTTGAGAAACGGACGGGATTTAGGCAAAGGTGCAGCATAGTAATTCGAACCACCAGACACAGAGTCCACTCCCTCGGACACAAGGACAAATGAAGTCGTACTTGGTTGATCAGGAACATCCGAAACCACTGAGAGGGAATCATCAGCACCTGAAGTAAGGTCAGAACCAAAAAGATTGGAAGCACATTGTGGAACCACGTCCGACTGGGCTTCATGTGAGCGTTTCGAATAGCGTTTGACTCGAAACTTGGCAGTGTTGCCATCTGGAGAAGAATCCATACCAGAAAACTCAGCAAGACGGCTGCAGAGGAAAATTCATGGCAACGTGGAAACTCCCCAAAGAAAATTGAAGCAACAAATACTTGAGCCAAAATGGCACGAGACAACGAAATACCGATTTCCGGTTTCTAAAGTTTGGAACAAATCTGAACAAGTACAGAAACCCAAGGTGGAGCTTGGTGTTGAACGCCTGCAAACGTTGGTCCGTGCGCCTAAAGGACGTCTGCAATGCGTGTATGTTCTCTAAACTTGTGGTTGTGATGGTGTCCCATAGTGGTCTCCTTGTATTGCAATCAGAGCTGTCTGAGCAATACACATGCATCTTTTGAAACATCTGAGTTTCGAAACCAAATAATATTCACGCGCCATTATGGCTCAAGTCTCCAGCACAGATATGATGACTTCATGCCGGCGATTGTACATGATGTAAGGTACCGTTTTTGATTTCAAATAACTGTCTGCACAACGACCGTAATGAAGAAGTTGCGGTCAGTGAAAAATGTAGTTCTGACGAAAAGCGTCCGCCTTTCACTAGCAGTACATTTTTCAGAGACCGCAACTCCTCCATCGCTGCTACAGCAATTGGCTTGTGTGACAATGTGAAGCACGAAAACGAAGGTAAGGCAACCTCCTCGCAGCAGTTGAATCGTCATCAAGGCTGCACTGCAAGCTTCTATCACATTGTGATTGAATTTTGCAGTTTAGCCTCGATGCAGCTTCAAAATGCTTCATAAGCTCATCGGGGAGGTTGGGTGGTTGGGGAGACCCCGGATGTAGTGGGTTTTTTGACTGACACATGTGATGCAAAGCGCTGCAAGCAAAGTGTGTCAACGATCATCACAAGCGCACGGTGCGCTTCACTGTCTGCCTGATATGCGGCCCTAGTTCCGCCACCGGGATCGGCCGTCACGCTCGCGTGAGAGCCGTCATGCGTTAAGCTGCTGTGAAGATTTATGGACGACATCGGCATATCGTCCATCTGAGTTGCCGTTTTCTCAGCGCCTGTGCGTGGGCCAGCCAGACACAGACGCTATGAAGCACGGCCACCGTTTTCTCGAACAAACAGAACTGCCCGAGTTTTGTGTTGGCGGGCTTATTTCAATCCTTTCTTACAAGCTGTTTGACAGAAGTTTTTCGAACATTTGCATCTATTGCAATCAGAACTGTCTGAGCAATGGAAAATGTAGTCAAATACGCAGCAGTGAAAAGATCTGCCTTGCCAATTTTCTGACTGCGGCATTGTGTGTCATGAAACATTGTTGACTGTGGCTTGATGACACGTAGTATGATTTCTCTTTTACCTGTCTTGTGTTCTCAGGTGATGCTATGGAGACACGTGATTCGACCGAAAGGCAGGGTCGAACCCAGAGTGATGAGCATGATGCACATAAAGGACCTAAGCAGAACTGTCTGAGGTTCCAAACACGGAGCATTTGTCAGCAAAGTTAATCGATTTAAATTGTATGATTCATTTTCTTTTACGGAACTGAAACTGCGTGGCTCAAGCAACAATTGCTTAGCACATGAGTTCTGCTGCACATGTCAAATTGCAGCCACAGTCATGCTGATTTACAAACGCTCATTACTTGCATGCCAAAATGGAGGGCAAGGCCGCGATCTGCACGGATGTCTTTGAAGCAGCACCAGTTTGAAGATTAGTTTCTGCCTTTGAATTACTTGTCTGTATGTGGCTTCACATGATATTCTTTTCAAAACTTGGAGAGAATATTTTGCGAGGCCTGGACGGGGCAGTTTTTTGGCTCCTCAGGAGGTTGGGTGGCGGGGAGACCCACTTGGAACCGTTAGCAAGTGGGGTCGCATGCAAGCGACAGGGTGCGGGATCACCCAGCAAGATCCTAGTCCTTTGCGGGCGACAGGGTTTCAGGATCACCCAGCAAGATCCTGTAGCACGGACGGCGCCACCGCGTCTTCACCGTTGCGAAAAGTAATTACGCGACGTCGACTGTTGGTCCAGTACGCGGTTGACCGTCACCGGATGCTTGAACAGACTCGGCTTTTTGGATGTTGACGAATTTCTCGGCTTTTTTGCGTGAACGTCTGCTGCCTGCAGCTGGGCAGCCCAGGTGCAGACACAGAGTTTTGTTCATTGCTCGATGGGCCGTTTGATATATGTTTTTCGGCGAGTTGCATCTATTGCAAGCAGAGCTGTCTGAGCAATGATGCAATTATTCGAAAACATGCTTACGTACGCGGCAGTGCAATTGCTTGACAACAGACAGCACTGATGTGATGACGCGCGACATGATTTCTCTTCTGCCGCTGCTGCTCAGGATCCTACTTTCAACACTTGATCCTACTTTCAACACTTGGATCGCCTTTCAACATTTAGATCGCCTGCTTGCTTTGTGGCTTCATGTGATTTTCTTTCCAAGGCTTGGAAAGAACATCCTGTGAAGCCTGGACGGGTTAATTTTTTGGCCCTCTAGGAGGTTGGGTGGTGGGGAGACCCACTTGGAACCGTTGCCAAGTGGGGTCGCGTGCAAGCGACAGGGTGCGGGATCACCCAGCAAGATCCTAGTCACGTGCAAACGACCGGGTTGCAGGATCACCCAGCAAGATCCTGGACGCCATCGACTTCATCTTTGATAAGTCGCAATGACTTCGACCGCCTCAAAGCGGCTGAATTGCAAGGGACGCAGCTCTTGGGATGCGAGCACTTTTTGCACGTGAATTCTCAGCTGGATCAGGAACTGCAAGTTCAAGACAGATGATGCAATGCGCTTGTGCCGAATACATCTGCAACTCCAGTGTCTGCAGCTGGGCTGCCCAGCTTCAGACACAGAGTCAAGCATTGAGAGTTTTAGATGCCATAGCTTCGATGTTGCAATCAGAACTGTCTGAGCAATATTTCTGCGCCCGTTTATCTTTTCATGATAAACGGCTGCAAAGGTATTATTCAAATAGATCTGCTTCTGGATTCGTAGTTTTTTTTTGTAGATTGCACGCAAGAAGGGTCAAAACCAAAGCTGCATGTATTGAAACATTTAAGCAGACGTGTACTTGAAGTAGAGGCATACATATAAAAGTCATTTACATAAAAGATTTTTCTGAATTGATGTTTGCCGATCGAATCAATCGCATCTATTGCAAGCAGAACTGTCTGAGCACTGAACAGATCTGCCTTGTTAATTTCCTGACTGCTGCATTGTGTGCCATGAAACATTGATGACTGTGGCCTGATGACACGTAGTATGATTTCTCATCTCACCTGTCTTGTGGTCACAGGTGATGCTATGGAGACAGATGATTCGACCGAAAGGCAGGGTCGAACCCAGAGTGATGAGCATGATGCGCACAAAGGAACCAAGCAGAACTGTCTGAGGTCCGAAACAGGAAGCATTTGTTAGCAAAGTTGGTCGACACAAGTTGTATGAAGCACTTTCTAGAACGCAACTGAAACTGCGTGGCTCAAGCAACAATTTTGCTTTGCACATAGGTTCTGCTGCACGTGTCAAATTGCAGCCACAGTCATAATAATTTACGAACACTCATTACTTACATCCCAAAATGGAGAGTGATGCCGCTACCTGCCACGGATTGCTTTGGAGCTGCAGGGAGATTACAATTTGCGTGGTTTTGGACAGATGATGTCGATTTGAAAAATGCCGTGTCGGTGTCCATTGAGAATTGGGTTGACGCTGGCTCCAGAGAACTTTATCTTCTTGATACACTAAACAACTTCGACCTTCATGACGTTGGCCGTCGGTTCTGGGGCCAGATGCCATTATCTTGGATGGAGCATCATCCGATGATAGGCGTTGTGCTGCATTATATTCTCTTTATCAATGATGCGGACAGATTGTGGGTTTTAGTGGTGAAAGACAATCGACGGCAGCGAGCACATAGATGGTCTTGATCAGCACCAATCCAAAGTGCATTCAAGTCACAGAGAATGGCACCCTGAAAATTGTAGTCATTTGGAAGGCCAAGCATTGGTGTTGCAAGCAGAACTGTCTGAGCAATACTTTAGCGGCCGTGTATGTGTTCAATTGTAGCTAGCTTTTTTGCGTGTTGCAAGCAGTGCTGTTTCCGTATCATCTTCGCGTAACTGTGGAATTCAACATCGATTTCGGGTAACATTCATGCAGATCCATGTGTATGTTTTTTTGTTGATGTTCTCAGCATTGTTTGCTTCACTCTTTGCATAATACGCAAAAAAGAAACTTGATCGATCAGGAGTCAGTGAAAAGATTTACTTTGCCAATTTCCTGTCTTGTGCATTTTGTGACATGAAAAAGTGATTACTGTGGGTTGATGACAGCTGGTATGATTTCTCATCTGCCCTGTCTCGTGTCGTCAGGTGAAGATATGGAGACAGCTCATTCGACCAAAAGGCCGGGTCGAGCACGGAGTGATGAACATTATGCGCACACAACGAGAACTGTGTGAGGTTCGCATCATGAAGCATTTGTTTGCAAAGTTTGGCCAGCTTACGTTGTATGATTCACTTGCAAACGCTTCTACTGCAATTGTGTGGCTCCAGCGACAATTTGCTTTGTGCATGGGAAGCAAGCGGAACTGTCCGAGTTTCCTGTGGGCGGGCGTATGTTAAGCAATTTATATTTTTTGTGAAGAACGCAGGAGCTGCACTGTAGATTACTGTAGATAGCATGGATTTTGCAAAGGAACCCACATAGGTTTTATTGTTTGAAAATGGATTGCATGCATGTTTCTGAATTGGATCTCGTAGATTGCGTGTGGAACGTGCATGGTCCTAGCCGCCTTCAGTTCGTTGTGGTCGCAATATTCTGAGCAGAGGATGACTCTGCAAGAAGTGACTTTGGAAAGAGTCACGAAGAACAATGCCAAGTACGTGATGGTTTTTTTGCGTCCCATTTACCATGAAATCAAAAAGATCGATGCTTTGGGGAAAAAACCTTGGTGGAAAGCTATTGTGCGCCTTGTGGACAAGAAAGCACAAGGGCTGTACGCGGAGATCAAAGGAGGCAGTGAGAAAGATGTGCAAAATAGAGCAAAAGAGTTTTATCAACCCAAAATGATTCAGGTGACACACATGGAGGTGAAGCAGAATTCGCCGTTCTTGGCCGGCTTTTCGACGGATGTCACAAAGAATGGCCAGGCGACGGCGGTGGCAGAGTCGCATCCTGCCGTCGCGAGCCTGCGCACAATGTTTCCTGTGGCCAGGTCGAACTTTGGACTCGTCACGGAGCATTGCCAAGGCTACGAACGTGCAGATGTGATCGGAAAAGTCACCTTGAAAGAAACACCACCGACCAAGGTGCCGAAAGTGACGTTGTGGCTGAAGGATGAATCGGAGCATGAGCTGGCTGTGAACTTGTGGGGGTTTCGCATGACCAGCCAAGCGGCATCGATCGAGATCGGGGATGTGGTGCAGATCGACAACGTTCTTCTGGCAAGGAAAGTGGATGAAAGTGTGGAAGCCAGTGCTGAGCATTGGATGGACAGCGGCAAGAACATGTTTGCTGCGTTGCATCCGAAGCCGACTGGAGAACGTGTTGCTGCCCTCAGAGAGTTGTCTCATGATAGAGGTGAAGCTGTCTCGACTCCTTGGTTGCAGACGGGTGCCCATCGCTTGGTTTCGGATGGTTTGGAAAAGTATATTTCCTGCTGTGCGACCGTTGCTGCATGTTCCCTCACTGCTGCAGATGAGGAGGCCCGAGAACTGGTTTTGGCTTACACTTTTTGTTTTGAGTTTGGATCTGATCGTGTGTTTTTGTTTCCGTGGAAGTTGCATTCATGATTTTTGTTGCATTCGTGAAACGCAGGCTCACGAGTCCATCATAGAGGTGCAGCTGAACAATGTCTGGGTCACCGGAGTCGTTGGCAATCCCATGTATGTCGCGTGCAAGAGCTGTCGCACGAAGATTGATGCAGAGACGGGGCATTGCAAGCGGCACGAAACGCATGGCTGCCAGACGATCCGTGACGAGGAGTTTGCAATTTTGGCTACTGTGAACTTGGCCGATCACACTGGCGAGATCGAACGAGTCTTGGTTGATGAGAAAAAACTTTGTGATTTGGCCGGTGTGTCTGCAAAACACCAGCTCATTGCCCTTCTAGAGAAATGTGGCCCTCAGGGGATTTGCTTCAAGCATCCCGTTGACGTGAGATTGGCGACCAACATGAGAAAAGCCAGCACCGCGCGATCCAACGTGCCAGCTGCAACCCAAGGTGTCTTGCAGACGCAAGAAACTGAGACGGCCGCAATGCAGCTTCCGGAGTGTCAGTTCCAAGTGGTCGCAGCACAATCTTCTTTGTACAAGAAGTACACCGAAGAGCAACGACCTATGGTGCGCAAAGTGCTGCGTTTGGAAAACCAGAGAGCTGTTGGCATGGTTTACCCCATAGCTTGTCCTTACGAAGACTTGTTGTTTTCGGGCTTTGGGGTGAAATTGCGGCACGCGGCCATCTTCCCTGGCTACGTCAGTTTGCTTGTTCGTGCCAATGATGATGAGCCCATCATCGTAAAGTCTGGAAGCGGTGAAAACGAGGTGTTCATGATGCAGCACAGTGACGTTGTCGCCGTGGAAGCCAAGGTCCCCAAGCCATTTCGAGTGGAAGCCTTTTGCTTTCTGCAGCAAACGCATCATTTCAACATGGCCGATCACAAAGTGCATCTGTTGGTTGGGAAAGTGACTGCAGACAACGAAACAGGCAGCAACATGATTGTTGTGGCGGAAAAAATTTTCAAGTTGACTGATGATCAACAGCAGCAGGCAGTGCAGGAAGAGCGCCTCAGCATTTCGAACTTGCAGCTGAGCACAACCAAGAAACGGCCCGCCTCGGACCTTGTCATCGCAACACCTGCCAAAGTGAAAGCTGGCAAGTGGAGCGATGCATGATGGCTTGCGCATGGGAAGCAAATGGAACTGTCCGAGTTTTCTATGGGCGGCCATACATCATTAGTTGCTTTCGGAGCTTGCATGTCGGGAACAAGTTTCCTTCTGGCGAGCTAATTTCAATGAATAATCTTTTTTTGACCTGACCACTGGAAGCAAGCGGAACTGTCCGAGCTGCCCGTGGACAGGGAAAGGCCACGCTTGCGCGAACCTTTGAACCGAGCGGAAAAATTCGATTTTCTTCGTTTGGAATTGGCGCCGTGGAAATTGTG
>CAVMGG010000620.1:0-77350 GCA_963680895.1 Fragum sueziense
AAGACTGTGTCATTGCTAAATAGACTCTTGTAATTTGCATCACTGGTGTTAAGGGAAATGCTGATTTCTCCAACATTTTTCAACCAAATGCATTGAAATTCTACATTGATGCAGAGACAATATTGTACTAGCCATATGATCAAATAAAAATACAATTTGTGAAAAATTGTGCCTTTGAGATTTAAAAATAAGCAGAAAATAAAGATTTCTTTTCAAGGATAAAGGGTGACCTCTTAAAATAAATAGTAAAAAATATAAATTGAATTAAATTTCACCTGAAACAGTGATTGATATTACCATAAGTAATAGTTCCACAATGTCAGATGAAAAGGATATGTTAAATATGATTTTAGAGTCTTTCTTTTGAACATTGAAAGTATATGTTTTGATTTAGAAGACTTTTCTAAAATAGTACACTTTTGGCTTAACTTTATTAAGACAGGGTAAAGGGAAATGCCCATTTTTCACAATGTATGGAAAAGTTTTGGCCAGTAATTTGGGATTTAGTCCAAAATAGGTATATGTACTTAAAATTGTCAAAATTTTCAATTCTGAAGCAATAACATTTTTTATTTAGGTTAGGTGGAAGTATTACATTTTCCCGGCATCTGTCAGATTTTGTCCACTGAACGTCCGCACTATAAACAAGGATCAAGGTGAGTTCTGATTGGTCAATAATGTAATAATATAGAATTATTTTTCTTTATTTATAAAATTTGATATTTTGGCAAACAATTGCAGTAATTTTTTTTAAGAATTTAGAATATTTTGGCACTTCAAGAGTTATTTTTAGACATGGGTGTATATTGAGGAAAGGCCAGTCCAAATGGTAGACTGGTACCCATTCGTTTAAATAACTGAATCTACGACTGGGAATGGCTACTGCATTCTGTCCTATGATTAGTCAATAGATACGACCGTCCGAAGAATTCAACCAATCAGAGCTCATGTTCTAAAAGTGTAAACAATACGGTTTGGCGCGCTTTTACTAAGGGACGCTACTCTAAGTCACTTACACTACTTACGCTAGTCTAAGTCGTTTACAGAGTTGCTTCCCCTGTCCAGGCCGTGTACATGACCGTGAGATTAGCTATAACCGTACCTAAATTCGTAGTAAATTTCAGGTACGGGAACCAGACTATCCAAATGGTTGCCCGAAGAGGGTCATGTCAAAAAGGGGCCAAAAAGTCTGTGATAAAAGGGATCATGCCATATCAAATTTGCTTGTTTTGGATGTATGAAGGATTGTTCTTGAATTTGAGGTAAGCCATAACATTTTTGCGGACTCATGGGCTGAGCTATAAGCCAAAACGTTATAATGGTCGGCTATGGGAAACGTAATACTTCCATCTAACCTAAATATGAACTCTTCCAAAGTTGTTGTTGTTCCATTAATTTGACATTTCAGCAGCAATAACTTCCGGTTCTGATTTTTCTGCAGCCGATCCATTCTGTGTAAGCTATTTACATGTTTTTCTGGCCCATATCAAAATATTTTGGTTATATTGCATCAGAATTCACTTATCTGTTCACCTTTCTGTCTGTCTCAGGCCATTTTAACATGGAAAATCAACATTTCCCTAAATAACTCACACACTATTTCAGTTACAAAGTTGAAATTTGGTGGGGATACACATCTTCATAACATGTATCTCCTGATACCAAGGTCAAGGTCATTCATCAAGGTCAAGGTCATATCTGAAAGCCAATTTGATTGAAAATTTGACATGATTTTTCTTCATTTTTGCACATACTACAAACATGTGAAAGCTATAAGGCTCTATATTTGTTGAATATGCACATCATATCATTGAGTTTAACTTTGTTCCAAGGTCAAGGTCATCCATGAAGGTCAAGGTCAAGTTTCAAGGTCATTTTTTTCAGTAAAAAATGTTTTTTCATGAGGGCGGGGGGGGGGGGGGAGTTCCTTGTTTTTTTCCTTCTTGACAAATAGATACTGTTCATGCACTTTGTTTGACTCTTTGATGCACATACAAGTCTAGAAATGACCATATTTTATCATTTTCTAGTTTTTCTGTGGGCTTTGTGCTGGTTTTATACAAGATTTTCTCTTTATTTTAGAAATTATCTGCAATGGCTCCTTAGGTTGTAGTCATCACCCCAAATGATTTTCACAAGACATAGATCAGCCCGCTACATGAGATAGTTCTCATATTGACGGGCTCAGACCATTGAATCGCACTCTGAGCTTTGACTTCAATCATCAACCGGGTTGTTCTGCAGTTTGGTAAGGAAGATTTGTTTGCTTACTTCATTCTTTTTGCTAATCTGAGTGTTTAAAATCAGTTTAGCTGAAAGTGAAGTATGTAATGCAGTTGGCTGATGCATTGTTCTATGTATAGGATTATAAAAACAGTAAAATAGTGGGTTGAAGGGTCTGATTTTGGCATGTTTGCTTAAAGCAAATACAAATTAGACTGTTGAAACCCTGTTTTCTGTTATTTTGGTTTATTCTATACTTAAAAATATTGGATTTTTAAGGCCTCAATGATGACAGGCCCCTTTTCCTGTGCCCTCCATGGTCTATTATTCAACTTAAACCTGCTTAAAAGCATGTAAAACTGAGAAAACAATGTCAGAAATTGTAAAACTTGCTTTAAATAACATGTTTTGATATAATTAGAGGGATTAAAAGAAGATTCTGCAGAAATTTGGCTATTTTGAATGTAAAAAAAATCTAATGACTCATCATTTTCAACTATTATGTAATTTTGATTATTCAAATGTAGCTTTTTTTCACATTTTCATTTTAATTTGGAGTTTCTGGGTAAGATGGGATATAACAGACAGATTAATGTGAATATTTAACATTTTTTCCATTGATTATTGGATTTATGAGCAAAGGAAGACTGTGTCATTGCTAAATAGACTCTTGTAATTTGCATCACTGGTGTTAAGGGAAATGCTGATTTCTCCAACATTTTTCAACCAAATGCATTGAAATTCTACATTGATGCAGAGACAATATTGTACTAGCCATATGATCAAATAAAAATACAATTTGTGAAAAATTGTGCCTTTGAGATTTAAAAATAAGCAGAAAATAAAGATTTCTTTTCAAGGATAAAGGGTGACCTCTTAAAATAAATAGTAAAAAATATAAATTGAATTAAATTTCACCTGAAACAGTGATTGATATTACCATAAGTAATAGTTCCACAATGTCAGATGAAAAGGATATGTTAAATATGATTTTAGAGTCTTTCTTTTGAACATTGAAAGTATATGTTTTGATTTAGAAGACTTTTCTAAAATAGTACACTTTTGGCTTAACTTTATTAAGACAGGGTAAAGGGAAATGCCCATTTTTCACAATGTATGGAAAAGTTTTGGCCAGTAATTTGGGATTTAGTCCAAAATAGGTATATGTACTTAAAATTGTCAAAATTTTCAATTCTGAAGCAATAACATTTTTTATTTAGGTTAGGTGGAAGTATTACATTTTCCCGGCATCTGTCAGATTTTGTCCACTGAACGTCCGCACTATAAACAAGGATCAAGGTGAGTTCTGATTGGTCAATAATGTAATAATATAGAATTATTTTTCTTTATTTATAAAATTTGATATTTTGGCAAACAATTGCAGTAATTTTTTTTAAGAATTTAGAATATTTTGGCACTTCAAGAGTTATTTTTAGACATGGGTGTATATTGAGGAAAGGCCAGTCCAAATGGTAGACTGGTACCCATTCGTTTAAATAACTGAATCTACGACTGGGAATGGCTACTGCATTCTGTCCTATGATTAGTCAATAGATACGACCGTCCGAAGAATTCAACCAATCAGAGCTCATGTTCTAAAAGTGTAAACAATACGGTTTGGCGCGCTTTTACTAAGGGACGCTACTCTAAGTCACTTACACTACTTACGCTAGTCTAAGTCGTTTACAGAGTTGCTTCCCCTGTCCAGGCCGTGTACATGACCGTGAGATTAGCTATAACCGTACCTAAATTCGTAGTAAATTTCAGGTACGGGAACCAGACTATCCAAATGGTTGCCCGAAGAGGGTCATGTCAAAAAGGGGCCAAAAAGTCTGTGATAAAAGGGATCATGCCATATCAAATTTGCTTGTTTTGGATGTATGAAGGATTGTTCTTGAATTTGAGGTAAGCCATAACATTTTTGCGGACTCATGGGCTGAGCTATAAGCCAAAACGTTATAATGGTCGGCTATGGGAAACGTAATACTTCCATCTAACCTAAATATGAACTCTTCCAAAGTTGTTGTTGTTCCATTAATTTGACATTTCAGCAGCAATAACTTCCGGTTCTGATTTTTCTGCAGCCGATCCATTCTGTGTAAGCTATTTACATGTTTTTCTGGCCCATATCAAAATATTTTGGTTATATTGCATCAGAATTCACTTATCTGTTCACCTTTCTGTCTGTCTCAGGCCATTTTAACATGGAAAATCAACATTTCCCTAAATAACTCACACACTATTTCAGTTACAAAGTTGAAATTTGGTGGGGATACACATCTTCATAACATGTATCTCCTGATACCAAGGTCAAGGTCATTCATCAAGGTCAAGGTCATATCTGAAAGCCAATTTGATTGAAAATTTGACATGATTTTTCTTCATTTTTGCACATACTACAAACATGTGAAAGCTATAAGGCTCTATATTTGTTGAATATGCACATCATATCATTGAGTTTAACTTTGTTCCAAGGTCAAGGTCATCCATGAAGGTCAAGGTCAAGTTTCAAGGTCATTTTTTTCAGTAAAAAATGTTTTTTCATGAGGGCGGGGGGGGGAGTTCCTTGTTTTTTTCCTTCTTGACAAATAGATACTGTTCATGCACTTTGTTTGACTCTTTGATGCACATACAAGTCTAGAAATGACCATATTTTATCATTTTCTAGTTTTTCTGTGGGCTTTGTGCTGGTTTTATACAAGATTTTCTCTTTATTTTAGAAATTATCTGCAATGGCTCCTTAGGTTGTAGTCATCACCCCAAATGATTTTCACAAGACATAGATCAGCCCGCTACATGAGATAGTTCTCATATTGACGGGCTCAGACCATTGAATCGCACTCTGAGCTTTGACTTCAATCATCAACCGGGTTGTTCTGCAGTTTGGTAAGGAAGATTTGTTTGCTTACTTCATTCTTTTTGCTAATCTGAGTGTTTAAAATCAGTTTAGCTGAAAGTGAAGTATGTAATGCAGTTGGCTGATGCATTGTTCTATGTATAGGATTATAAAAACAGTAAAATAGTGGGTTGAAGGGTCTGATTTTGGCATGTTTGCTTAAAGCAAATACAAATTAGACTGTTGAAACCCTGTTTTCTGTTATTTTGGTTTATTCTATACTTAAAAATATTGGATTTTTAAGGCCTCAATGATGACAGGCCCCTTTTCCTGTGCCCTCCATGGTCTATTATTCAACTTAAACCTGCTTAAAAGCATGTAAAACTGAGAAAACAATGTCAGAAATTGTAAAACTTGCTTTAAATAACATGTTTTGATATAATTAGAGGGATTAAAAGAAGATTCTGCAGAAATTTGGCTATTTTGAATGTAAAAAAAATCTAATGACTCATCATTTTCAACTATTATGTAATTTTGATTATTCAAATGTAGCTTTTTTTCACATTTTCATTTTAATTTGGAGTTTCTGGGTAAGATGGGATATAACAGACAGATTAATGTGAATATTTAACATTTTTTCCATTGATTATTGGATTTATGAGCAAAGGAAGACTGTGTCATTGCTAAATAGACTCTTGTAATTTGCATCACTGGTGTTAAGGGAAATGCTGATTTCTCCAACATTTTTCAACCAAATGCATTGAAATTCTACATTGATGCAGAGACAATATTGTACTAGCCATATGATCAAATAAAAATACAATTTGTGAAAAATTGTGCCTTTGAGATTTAAAAATAAGCAGAAAATAAAGATTTCTTTTCAAGGATAAAGGGTGACCTCTTAAAATAAATAGTAAAAAATATAAATTGAATTAAATTTCACCTGAAACAGTGATTGATATTACCATAAGTAATAGTTCCACAATGTCAGATGAAAAGGATATGTTAAATATGATTTTAGAGTCTTTCTTTTGAACATTGAAAGTATATGTTTTGATTTAGAAGACTTTTCTAAAATAGTACACTTTTGGCTTAACTTTATTAAGACAGGGTAAAGGGAAATGCCCATTTTTCACAATGTATGGAAAAGTTTTGGCCAGTAATTTGGGATTTAGTCCAAAATAGGTATATGTACTTAAAATTGTCAAAATTTTCAATTCTGAAGCAATAACATTTTTTATTTAGGTTAGGTGGAAGTATTACATTTTCCCGGCATCTGTCAGATTTTGTCCACTGAACGTCCGCACTATAAACAAGGATCAAGGTGAGTTCTGATTGGTCAATAATGTAATAATATAGAATTATTTTTCTTTATTTATAAAATTTGATATTTTGGCAAACAATTGCAGTAATTTTTTTTAAGAATTTAGAATATTTTGGCACTTCAAGAGTTATTTTTAGACATGGGTGTATATTGAGGAAAGGCCAGTCCAAATGGTAGACTGGTACCCATTCGTTTAAATAACTGAATCTACGACTGGGAATGGCTACTGCATTCTGTCCTATGATTAGTCAATAGATACGACCGTCCGAAGAATTCAACCAATCAGAGCTCATGTTCTAAAAGTGTAAACAATACGGTTTGGCGCGCTTTTACTAAGGGACGCTACTCTAAGTCACTTACACTACTTACGCTAGTCTAAGTCGTTTACAGAGTTGCTTCCCCTGTCCAGGCCGTGTACATGACCGTGAGATTAGCTATAACCGTACCTAAATTCGTAGTAAATTTCAGGTACGGGAACCAGACTATCCAAATGGTTGCCCGAAGAGGGTCATGTCAAAAAGGGGCCAAAAAGTCTGTGATAAAAGGGATCATGCCATATCAAATTTGCTTGTTTTGGATGTATGAAGGATTGTTCTTGAATTTGAGGTAAGCCATAACATTTTTGCGGACTCATGGGCTGAGCTATAAGCCAAAACGTTATAATGGTCGGCTATGGGAAACGTAATACTTCCATCTAACCTAAATATGAACTCTTCCAAAGTTGTTGTTGTTCCATTAATTTGACATTTCAGCAGCAATAACTTCCGGTTCTGATTTTTCTGCAGCCGATCCATTCTGTGTAAGCTATTTACATGTTTTTCTGGCCCATATCAAAATATTTTGGTTATATTGCATCAGAATTCACTTATCTGTTCACCTTTCTGTCTGTCTCAGGCCATTTTAACATGGAAAATCAACATTTCCCTAAATAACTCACACACTATTTCAGTTACAAAGTTGAAATTTGGTGGGGATACACATCTTCATAACATGTATCTCCTGATACCAAGGTCAAGGTCATTCATCAAGGTCAAGGTCATATCTGAAAGCCAATTTGATTGAAAATTTGACATGATTTTTCTTCATTTTTGCACATACTACAAACATGTGAAAGCTATAAGGCTCTATATTTGTTGAATATGCACATCATATCATTGAGTTTAACTTTGTTCCAAGGTCAAGGTCATCCATGAAGGTCAAGGTCAAGTTTCAAGGTCATTTTTTTCAGTAAAAAATGTTTTTTCATGAGGGCGGGGGGGGGGGAGTTCCTTGTTTTTTTCCTTCTTGACAAATAGATACTGTTCATGCACTTTGTTTGACTCTTTGATGCACATACAAGTCTAGAAATGACCATATTTTATCATTTTCTAGTTTTTCTGTGGGATTTGTGCTGGTTTTATACAAGATTTTCTCTTTATTTTAGAAATTATCTGCAATGGCTCCTTAGGTTGTAGTCATCACCCCAAATGATTTTCACAAGACATAGATCAGCCCGCTACATGAGATAGTTCTCATATTGACGGGCTCAGACCATTGAATCGCACTCTGAGCTTTGACTTCAATCATCAACCGGGTTGTTCTGCAGTTTGGTAAGGAAGATTTGTTTGCTTACTTCATTCTTTTTGCTAATCTGAGTGTTTAAAATCAGTTTAGCTGAAAGTGAAGTATGTAATGCAGTTGGCTGATGCATTGTTCTATGTATAGGATTATAAAAACAGTAAAATAGTGGGTTGAAGGGTCTGATTTTGGCATGTTTGCTTAAAGCAAATACAAATTAGACTGTTGAAACCCTGTTTTCTGTTATTTTGGTTTATTCTATACTTAAAAATATTGGATTTTTAAGGCCTCAATGATGACAGGCCCCTTTTCCTGTGCCCTCCATGGTCTATTATTCAACTTAAACCTGCTTAAAAGCATGTAAAACTGAGAAAACAATGTCAGAAATTGTAAAACTTGCTTTAAATAACATGTTTTGATATAATTAGAGGGATTAAAAGAAGATTCTGCAGAAATTTGGCTATTTTGAATGTAAAAAAATCTAATGACTCATCATTTTCAACTATTATGTAATTTTGATTATTCAAATGTAGCTTTTTTTCACATTTTCATTTTAATTTGGAGTTTCTGGGTAAGATGGGATATAACAGACAGATTAATGTGAATATTTAACATTTTTTCCATTGATTATTGGATTTATGAGCAAAGGAAGACTGTGTCATTGCTAAATAGACTCTTGTAATTTGCATCACTGGTGTTAAGGGAAATGCTGATTTCTCCAACATTTTTCAACCAAATGCATTGAAATTCTACATTGATGCAGAGACAATATTGTACTAGCCATATGATCAAATAAAAATACAATTTGTGAAAAATTGTGCCTTTGAGATTTAAAAATAAGCAGAAAATAAAGATTTCTTTTCAAGGATAAAGGGTGACCTCTTAAAATAAATAGTAAAAAATATAAATTGAATTAAATTTCACCTGAAACAGTGATTGATATTACCATAAGTAATAGTTCCACAATGTCAGATGAAAAGGATATGTTAAATATGATTTTAGAGTCTTTCTTTTGAACATTGAAAGTATATGTTTTGATTTAGAAGACTTTTCTAAAATAGTACACTTTTGGCTTAACTTTATTAAGACAGGGTAAAGGGAAATGCCCATTTTTCACAATGTATGGAAAAGTTTTGGCCAGTAATTTGGGATTTAGTCCAAAATAGGTATATGTACTTAAAATTGTCAAAATTTTCAATTCTGAAGCAATAACATTTTTTATTTAGGTTAGGTGGAAGTATTACATTTTCCCGGCATCTGTCAGATTTTGTCCACTGAACGTCCGCACTATAAACAAGGATCAAGGTGAGTTCTGATTGGTCAATAATGTAATAATATAGAATTATTTTTCTTTATTTATAAAATTTGATATTTTGGCAAACAATTGCAGTAATTTTTTTTAAGAATTTAGAATATTTTGGCACTTCAAGAGTTATTTTTAGACATGGGTGTATATTGAGGAAAGGCCAGTCCAAATGGTAGACTGGTACCCATTCGTTTAAATAACTGAATCTACGACTGGGAATGGCTACTGCATTCTGTCCTATGATTAGTCAATAGATACGACCGTCCGAAGAATTCAACCAATCAGAGCTCATGTTCTAAAAGTGTAAACAATACGGTTTGGCGCGCTTTTACTAAGGGACGCTACTCTAAGTCACTTACACTACTTACGCTAGTCTAAGTCGTTTACAGAGTTGCTTCCCCTGTCCAGGCCGTGTACATGACCGTGAGATTAGCTATAACCGTACCTAAATTCGTAGTAAATTTCAGGTACGGGAACCAGACTATCCAAATGGTTGCCCGAAGAGGGTCATGTCAAAAAGGGGCCAAAAAGTCTGTGATAAAAGGGATCATGCCATATCAAATTTGCTTGTTTTGGATGTATGAAGGATTGTTCTTGAATTTGAGGTAAGCCATAACATTTTTGCGGACTCATGGGCTGAGCTATAAGCCAAAACGTTATAATGGTCGGCTATGGGAAACGTAATACTTCCATCTAACCTAAATATGAACTCTTCCAAAGTTGTTGTTGTTCCATTAATTTGACATTTCAGCAGCAATAACTTCCGGTTCTGATTTTTCTGCAGCCGATCCATTCTGTGTAAGCTATTTACATGTTTTTCTGGCCCATATCAAAATATTTTGGTTATATTGCATCAGAATTCACTTATCTGTTCACCTTTCTGTCTGTCTCAGGCCATTTTAACATGGAAAATCAACATTTCCCTAAATAACTCACACACTATTTCAGTTACAAAGTTGAAATTTGGTGGGGATACACATCTTCATAACATGTATCTCCTGATACCAAGGTCAAGGTCATTCATCAAGGTCAAGGTCATATCTGAAAGCCAATTTGATTGAAAATTTGACATGATTTTTCTTCATTTTTGCACATACTACAAACATGTGAAAGCTATAAGGCTCTATATTTGTTGAATATGCACATCATATCATTGAGTTTAACTTTGTTCCAAGGTCAAGGTCATCCATGAAGGTCAAGGTCAAGTTTCAAGGTCATTTTTTTCAGTAAAAAATGTTTTTTCATGAGGGCGGGGGGGGGGGGGGAGTTCCTTGTTTTTTTCCTTCTTGACAAATAGATACTGTTCATGCACTTTGTTTGACTCTTTGATGCACATACAAGTCTAGAAATGACCATATTTTATCATTTTCTAGTTTTTCTGTGGGCTTTGTGCTGGTTTTATACAAGATTTTCTCTTTATTTTAGAAATTATCTGCAATGGCTCCTTAGGTTGTAGTCATCACCCCAAATGATTTTCACAAGACATAGATCAGCCCGCTACATGAGATAGTTCTCATATTGACGGGCTCAGACCATTGAATCGCACTCTGAGCTTTGACTTCAATCATCAACCGGGTTGTTCTGCAGTTTGGTAAGGAAGATTTGTTTGCTTACTTCATTCTTTTTGCTAATCTGAGTGTTTAAAATCAGTTTAGCTGAAAGTGAAGTATGTAATGCAGTTGGCTGATGCATTGTTCTATGTATAGGATTATAAAAACAGTAAAATAGTGGGTTGAAGGGTCTGATTTTGGCATGTTTGCTTAAAGCAAATACAAATTAGACTGTTGAAACCCTGTTTTCTGTTATTTTGGTTTATTCTATACTTAAAAATATTGGATTTTTAAGGCCTCAATGATGACAGGCCCCTTTTCCTGTGCCCTCCATGGTCTATTATTCAACTTAAACCTGCTTAAAAGCATGTAAAACTGAGAAAACAATGTCAGAAATTGTAAAACTTGCTTTAAATAACATGTTTTGATATAATTAGAGGGATTAAAAGAAGATTCTGCAGAAATTTGGCTATTTTGAATGTAAAAAAAATCTAATGACTCATCATTTTCAACTATTATGTAATTTTGATTATTCAAATGTAGCTTTTTTTCACATTTTCATTTTAATTTGGAGTTTCTGGGTAAGATGGGATATAACAGACAGATTAATGTGAATATTTAACATTTTTTCCATTGATTATTGGATTTATGAGCAAAGGAAGACTGTGTCATTGCTAAATAGACTCTTGTAATTTGCATCACTGGTGTTAAGGGAAATGCTGATTTCTCCAACATTTTTCAACCAAATGCATTGAAATTCTACATTGATGCAGAGACAATATTGTACTAGCCATATGATCAAATAAAAATACAATTTGTGAAAAATTGTGCCTTTGAGATTTAAAAATAAGCAGAAAATAAAGATTTCTTTTCAAGGATAAAGGGTGACCTCTTAAAATAAATAGTAAAAAATATAAATTGAATTAAATTTCACCTGAAACAGTGATTGATATTACCATAAGTAATAGTTCCACAATGTCAGATGAAAAGGATATGTTAAATATGATTTTAGAGTCTTTCTTTTGAACATTGAAAGTATATGTTTTGATTTAGAAGACTTTTCTAAAATAGTACACTTTTGGCTTAACTTTATTAAGACAGGGTAAAGGGAAATGCCCATTTTTCACAATGTATGGAAAAGTTTTGGCCAGTAATTTGGGATTTAGTCCAAAATAGGTATATGTACTTAAAATTGTCAAAATTTTCAATTCTGAAGCAATAACATTTTTTATTTAGGTTAGGTGGAAGTATTACATTTTCCCGGCATCTGTCAGATTTTGTCCACTGAACGTCCGCACTATAAACAAGGATCAAGGTGAGTTCTGATTGGTCAATAATGTAATAATATAGAATTATTTTTCTTTATTTATAAAATTTGATATTTTGGCAAACAATTGCAGTAATTTTTTTTAAGAATTTAGAATATTTTGGCACTTCAAGAGTTATTTTTAGACATGGGTGTATATTGAGGAAAGGCCAGTCCAAATGGTAGACTGGTACCCATTCGTTTAAATAACTGAATCTACGACTGGGAATGGCTACTGCATTCTGTCCTATGATTAGTCAATAGATACGACCGTCCGAAGAATTCAACCAATCAGAGCTCATGTTCTAAAAGTGTAAACAATACGGTTTGGCGCGCTTTTACTAAGGGACGCTACTCTAAGTCACTTACACTACTTACGCTAGTCTAAGTCGTTTACAGAGTTGCTTCCCCTGTCCAGGCCGTGTACATGACCGTGAGATTAGCTATAACCGTACCTAAATTCGTAGTAAATTTCAGGTACGGGAACCAGACTATCCAAATGGTTGCCCGAAGAGGGTCATGTCAAAAAGGGGCCAAAAAGTCTGTGATAAAAGGGATCATGCCATATCAAATTTGCTTGTTTTGGATGTATGAAGGATTGTTCTTGAATTTGAGGTAAGCCATAACATTTTTGCGGACTCATGGGCTGAGCTATAAGCCAAAACGTTATAATGGTCGGCTATGGGAAACGTAATACTTCCATCTAACCTAAATATGAACTCTTCCAAAGTTGTTGTTGTTCCATTAATTTGACATTTCAGCAGCAATAACTTCCGGTTCTGATTTTTCTGCAGCCGATCCATTCTGTGTAAGCTATTTACATGTTTTTCTGGCCCATATCAAAATATTTTGGTTATATTGCATCAGAATTCACTTATCTGTTCACCTTTCTGTCTGTCTCAGGCCATTTTAACATGGAAAATCAACATTTCCCTAAATAACTCACACACTATTTCAGTTACAAAGTTGAAATTTGGTGGGGATACACATCTTCATAACATGTATCTCCTGATACCAAGGTCAAGGTCATTCATCAAGGTCAAGGTCATATCTGAAAGCCAATTTGATTGAAAATTTGACATGATTTTTCTTCATTTTTGCACATACTACAAACATGTGAAAGCTATAAGGCTCTATATTTGTTGAATATGCACATCATATCATTGAGTTTAACTTTGTTCCAAGGTCAAGGTCATCCATGAAGGTCAAGGTCAAGTTTCAAGGTCATTTTTTTCAGTAAAAAATGTTTTTTCATGAGGGCGGGGGGGGAGTTCCTTGTTTTTTTCCTTCTTGACAAATAGATACTGTTCATGCACTTTGTTTGACTCTTTGATGCACATACAAGTCTAGAAATGACCATATTTTATCATTTTCTAGTTTTTCTGTGGGCTTTGTGCTGGTTTTATACAAGATTTTCTCTTTATTTTAGAAATTATCTGCAATGGCTCCTTAGGTTGTAGTCATCACCCCAAATGATTTTCACAAGACATAGATCAGCCCGCTACATGAGATAGTTCTCATATTGACGGGCTCAGACCATTGAATCGCACTCTGAGCTTTGACTTCAATCATCAACCGGGTTGTTCTGCAGTTTGGTAAGGAAGATTTGTTTGCTTACTTCATTCTTTTTGCTAATCTGAGTGTTTAAAATCAGTTTAGCTGAAAGTGAAGTATGTAATGCAGTTGGCTGATGCATTGTTCTATGTATAGGATTATAAAAACAGTAAAATAGTGGGTTGAAGGGTCTGATTTTGGCATGTTTGCTTAAAGCAAATACAAATTAGACTGTTGAAACCCTGTTTTCTGTTATTTTGGTTTATTCTATACTTAAAAATATTGGATTTTTAAGGCCTCAATGATGACAGGCCCCTTTTCCTGTGCCCTCCATGGTCTATTATTCAACTTAAACCTGCTTAAAAGCATGTAAAACTGAGAAAACAATGTCAGAAATTGTAAAACTTGCTTTAAATAACATGTTTTGATATAATTAGAGGGATTAAAAGAAGATTCTGCAGAAATTTGGCTATTTTGAATGTAAAAAAAATCTAATGACTCATCATTTTCAACTATTATGTAATTTTGATTATTCAAATGTAGCTTTTTTTCACATTTTCATTTTAATTTGGAGTTTCTGGGTAAGATGGGATATAACAGACAGATTAATGTGAATATTTAACATTTTTTCCATTGATTATTGGATTTATGAGCAAAGGAAGACTGTGTCATTGCTAAATAGACTCTTGTAATTTGCATCACTGGTGTTAAGGGAAATGCTGATTTCTCCAACATTTTTCAACCAAATGCATTGAAATTCTACATTGATGCAGAGACAATATTGTACTAGCCATATGATCAAATAAAAATACAATTTGTGAAAAATTATGCCTTTGAGATTTAAAAATAAGCAGAAAATAAAGATTTCTTTTCAAGGATAAAGGGTGACCTCTTAAAATAAATAGTAAAAAATATAAATTGAATTAAATTTCACCTGAAACAGTGATTGATATTACCATAAGTAATAGTTCCACAATGTCAGATGAAAAGGATATGTTAAATATGATTTTAGAGTCTTTCTTTTGAACATTGAAAGTATATGTTTTGATTTAGAAGACTTTTCTAAAATAGTACACTTTTGGCTTAACTTTATTAAGACAGGGTAAAGGGAAATGCCCATTTTTCACAATGTATGGAAAAGTTTTGGCCAGTAATTTGGGATTTAGTCCAAAATAGGTATATGTACTTAAAATTGTCAAAATTTTCAATTCTGAAGCAATAACATTTTTTATTTAGGTTAGGTGGAAGTATTACATTTTCCCGGCATCTGTCAGATTTTGTCCACTGAACGTCCGCACTATAAACAAGGATCAAGGTGAGTTCTGATTGGTCAATAATGTAATAATATAGAATTATTTTTCTTTATTTATAAAATTTGATATTTTGGCAAACAATTGCAGTAATTTTTTTTAAGAATTTAGAATATTTTGGCACTTCAAGAGTTATTTTTAGACATGGGTGTATATTGAGGAAAGGCCAGTCCAAATGGTAGACTGGTACCCATTCGTTTAAATAACTGAATCTACGACTGGGAATGGCTACTGCATTCTGTCCTATGATTAGTCAATAGATACGACCGTCCGAAGAATTCAACCAATCAGAGCTCATGTTCTAAAAGTGTAAACAATACGGTTTGGCGCGCTTTTACTAAGGGACGCTACTCTAAGTCACTTACACTACTTACGCTAGTCTAAGTCGTTTACAGAGTTGCTTCCCCTGTCCAGGCCGTGTACATGACCGTGAGATTAGCTATAACCGTACCTAAATTCGTAGTAAATTTCAGGTACGGGAACCAGACTATCCAAATGGTTGCCCGAAGAGGGTCATGTCAAAAAGGGGCCAAAAAGTCTGTGATAAAAGGGATCATGCCATATCAAATTTGCTTGTTTTGGATGTATGAAGGATTGTTCTTGAATTTGAGGTAAGCCATAACATTTTTGCGGACTCATGGGCTGAGCTATAAGCCAAAACGTTATAATGGTCGGCTATGGGAAACGTAATACTTCCATCTAACCTAAATATGAACTCTTCCAAAGTTGTTGTTGTTCCATTAATTTGACATTTCAGCAGCAATAACTTCCGGTTCTGATTTTTCTGCAGCCGATCCATTCTGTGTAAGCTATTTACATGTTTTTCTGGCCCATATCAAAATATTTTGGTTATATTGCATCAGAATTCACTTATCTGTTCACCTTTCTGTCTGTCTCAGGCCATTTTAACATGGAAAATCAACATTTCCCTAAATAACTCACACACTATTTCAGTTACAAAGTTGAAATTTGGTGGGGATACACATCTTCATAACATGTATCTCCTGATACCAAGGTCAAGGTCATTCATCAAGGTCAAGGTCATATCTGAAAGCCAATTTGATTGAAAATTTGACATGATTTTTCTTCATTTTTGCACATACTACAAACATGTGAAAGCTATAAGGCTCTATATTTGTTGAATATGCACATCATATCATTGAGTTTAACTTTGTTCCAAGGTCAAGGTCATCCATGAAGGTCAAGGTCAAGTTTCAAGGTCATTTTTTTCAGTAAAAAATGTTTTTTCATGAGGGCGGGGGGGGAGTTCCTTGTTTTTTTCCTTCTTGACAAATAGATACTGTTCATGCACTTTGTTTGACTCTTTGATGCACATACAAGTCTAGAAATGACCATATTTTATCATTTTCTAGTTTTTCTGTGGGCTTTGTGCTGGTTTTATACAAGATTTTCTCTTTATTTTAGAAATTATCTGCAATGGCTCCTTAGGTTGTAGTCATCACCCCAAATGATTTTCACAAGACATAGATCAGCCCGCTACATGAGATAGTTCTCATATTGACGGGCTCAGACCATTGAATCGCACTCTGAGCTTTGACTTCAATCATCAACCGGGTTGTTCTGCAGTTTGGTAAGGAAGATTTGTTTGCTTACTTCATTCTTTTTGCTAATCTGAGTGTTTAAAATCAGTTTAGCTGAAAGTGAAGTATGTAATGCAGTTGGCTGATGCATTGTTCTATGTATAGGATTATAAAAACAGTAAAATAGTGGGTTGAAGGGTCTGATTTTGGCATGTTTGCTTAAAGCAAATACAAATTAGACTGTTGAAACCCTGTTTTCTGTTATTTTGGTTTATTCTATACTTAAAAATATTGGATTTTTAAGGCCTCAATGATGACAGGCCCCTTTTCCTGTGCCCTCCATGGTCTATTATTCAACTTAAACCTGCTTAAAAGCATGTAAAACTGAGAAAACAATGTCAGAAATTGTAAAACTTGCTTTAAATAACATGTTTTGATATAATTAGAGGGATTAAAAGAAGATTCTGCAGAAATTTGGCTATTTTGAATGTAAAAAAAATCTAATGACTCATCATTTTCAACTATTATGTAATTTTGATTATTCAAATGTAGCTTTTTTTCACATTTTCATTTTAATTTGGAGTTTCTGGGTAAGATGGGATATAACAGACAGATTAATGTGAATATTTAACATTTTTTCCATTGATTATTGGATTTATGAGCAAAGGAAGACTGTGTCATTGCTAAATAGACTCTTGTAATTTGCATCACTGGTGTTAAGGGAAATGCTGATTTCTCCAACATTTTTCAACCAAATGCATTGAAATTCTACATTGATGCAGAGACAATATTGTACTAGCCATATGATCAAATAAAAATACAATTTGTGAAAAATTATGCCTTTGAGATTTAAAAATAAGCAGAAAATAAAGATTTCTTTTCAAGGATAAAGGGTGACCTCTTAAAATAAATAGTAAAAAATATAAATTGAATTAAATTTCACCTGAAACAGTGATTGATATTACCATAAGTAATAGTTCCACAATGTCAGATGAAAAGGATATGTTAAATATGATTTTAGAGTCTTTCTTTTGAACATTGAAAGTATATGTTTTGATTTAGAAGACTTTTCTAAAATAGTACACTTTTGGCTTAACTTTATTAAGACAGGGTAAAGGGAAATGCCCATTTTTCACAATGTATGGAAAAGTTTTGGCCAGTAATTTGGGATTTAGTCCAAAATAGGTATATGTACTTAAAATTGTCAAAATTTTCAATTCTGAAGCAATAACATTTTTTATTTAGGTTAGGTGGAAGTATTACATTTTCCCGGCATCTGTCAGATTTTGTCCACTGAACGTCCGCACTATAAACAAGGATCAAGGTGAGTTCTGATTGGTCAATAATGTAATAATATAGAATTATTTTTCTTTATTTATAAAATTTGATATTTTGGCAAACAATTGCAGTAATTTTTTTTAAGAATTTAGAATATTTTGGCACTTCAAGAGTTATTTTTAGACATGGGTGTATATTGAGGAAAGGCCAGTCCAAATGGTAGACTGGTACCCATTCGTTTAAATAACTGAATCTACGACTGGGAATGGCTACTGCATTCTGTCCTATGATTAGTCAATAGATACGACCGTCCGAAGAATTCAACCAATCAGAGCTCATGTTCTAAAAGTGTAAACAATACGGTTTGGCGCGCTTTTACTAAGGGACGCTACTCTAAGTCACTTACACTACTTACGCTAGTCTAAGTCGTTTACAGAGTTGCTTCCCCTGTCCAGGCCGTGTACATGACCGTGAGATTAGCTATAACCGTACCTAAATTCGTAGTAAATTTCAGGTACGGGAACCAGACTATCCAAATGGTTGCCCGAAGAGGGTCATGTCAAAAAGGGGCCAAAAAGTCTGTGATAAAAGGGATCATGCCATATCAAATTTGCTTGTTTTGGATGTATGAAGGATTGTTCTTGAATTTGAGGTAAGCCATAACATTTTTGCGGACTCATGGGCTGAGCTATAAGCCAAAACGTTATAATGGTCGGCTATGGGAAACGTAATACTTCCATCTAACCTAAATATGAACTCTTCCAAAGTTGTTGTTGTTCCATTAATTTGACATTTCAGCAGCAATAACTTCCGGTTCTGATTTTTCTGCAGCCGATCCATTCTGTGTAAGCTATTTACATGTTTTTCTGGCCCATATCAAAATATTTTGGTTATATTGCATCAGAATTCACTTATCTGTTCACCTTTCTGTCTGTCTCAGGCCATTTTAACATGGAAAATCAACATTTCCCTAAATAACTCACACACTATTTCAGTTACAAAGTTGAAATTTGGTGGGGATACACATCTTCATAACATGTATCTCCTGATACCAAGGTCAAGGTCATTCATCAAGGTCAAGGTCATATCTGAAAGCCAATTTGATTGAAAATTTGACATGATTTTTCTTCATTTTTGCACATACTACAAACATGTGAAAGCTATAAGGCTCTATATTTGTTGAATATGCACATCATATCATTGAGTTTAACTTTGTTCCAAGGTCAAGGTCATCCATGAAGGTCAAGGTCAAGTTTCAAGGTCATTTTTTTCAGTAAAAAATGTTTTTTCATGAGGGCGGGGGGGGAGTTCCTTGTTTTTTTCCTTCTTGACAAATAGATACTGTTCATGCACTTTGTTTGACTCTTTGATGCACATACAAGTCTAGAAATGACCATATTTTATCATTTTCTAGTTTTTCTGTGGGCTTTGTGCTGGTTTTATACAAGATTTTCTCTTTATTTTAGAAATTATCTGCAATGGCTCCTTAGGTTGTAGTCATCACCCCAAATGATTTTCACAAGACATAGATCAGCCCGCTACATGAGATAGTTCTCATATTGACGGGCTCAGACCATTGAATCGCACTCTGAGCTTTGACTTCAATCATCAACCGGGTTGTTCTGCAGTTTGGTAAGGAAGATTTGTTTGCTTACTTCATTCTTTTTGCTAATCTGAGTGTTTAAAATCAGTTTAGCTGAAAGTGAAGTATGTAATGCAGTTGGCTGATGCATTGTTCTATGTATAGGATTATAAAAACAGTAAAATAGTGGGTTGAAGGGTCTGATTTTGGCATGTTTGCTTAAAGCAAATACAAATTAGACTGTTGAAACCCTGTTTTCTGTTATTTTGGTTTATTCTATACTTAAAAATATTGGATTTTTAAGGCCTCAATGATGACAGGCCCCTTTTCCTGTGCCCTCCATGGTCTATTATTCAACTTAAACCTGCTTAAAAGCATGTAAAACTGAGAAAACAATGTCAGAAATTGTAAAACTTGCTTTAAATAACATGTTTTGATATAATTAGAGGGATTAAAAGAAGATTCTGCAGAAATTTGGCTATTTTGAATGTAAAAAAAATCTAATGACTCATCATTTTCAACTATTATGTAATTTTGATTATTCAAATGTAGCTTTTTTTCACATTTTCATTTTAATTTGGAGTTTCTGGGTAAGATGGGATATAACAGACAGATTAATGTGAATATTTAACATTTTTTCCATTGATTATTGGATTTATGAGCAAAGGAAGACTGTGTCATTGCTAAATAGACTCTTGTAATTTGCATCACTGGTGTTAAGGGAAATGCTGATTTCTCCAACATTTTTCAACCAAATGCATTGAAATTCTACATTGATGCAGAGACAATATTGTACTAGCCATATGATCAAATAAAAATACAATTTGTGAAAAATTGTGCCTTTGAGATTTAAAAATAAGCAGAAAATAAAGATTTCTTTTCAAGGATAAAGGGTGACCTCTTAAAATAAATAGTAAAAAATATAAATTGAATTAAATTTCACCTGAAACAGTGATTGATATTACCATAAGTAATAGTTCCACAATGTCAGATGAAAAGGATATGTTAAATATGATTTTAGAGTCTTTCTTTTGAACATTGAAAGTATATGTTTTGATTTAGAAGACTTTTCTAAAATAGTACACTTTTGGCTTAACTTTATTAAGACAGGGTAAAGGGAAATGCCCATTTTTCACAATGTATGGAAAAGTTTTGGCCAGTAATTTGGGATTTAGTCCAAAATAGGTATATGTACTTAAAATTGTCAAAATTTTCAATTCTGAAGCAATAACATTTTTTATTTAGGTTAGGTGGAAGTATTACATTTTCCCGGCATCTGTCAGATTTTGTCCACTGAACGTCCGCACTATAAACAAGGATCAAGGTGAGTTCTGATTGGTCAATAATGTAATAATATAGAATTATTTTTCTTTATTTATAAAATTTGATATTTTGGCAAACAATTGCAGTAATTTTTTTTAAGAATTTAGAATATTTTGGCACTTCAAGAGTTATTTTTAGACATGGGTGTATATTGAGGAAAGGCCAGTCCAAATGGTAGACTGGTATCCATTCGTTTAAATAACTGAATCTACGACTGGGAATGGCTACTGCATTCTGTCCTATGATTAGTCAATAGATACGACCGTCCGAAGAATTCAACCAATCAGAGCTCATGTTCTAAAAGTGTAAACAATACGGTTTGGCGCGCTTTTACTAAGGGACGCTACTCTAAGTCACTTACACTACTTACGCTAGTCTAAGTCGTTTACAGAGTTGCTTCCCCTGTCCAGGCCGTGTACATGACCGTGAGATTAGCTATAACCGTACCTAAATTCGTAGTAAATTTCAGGTACGGGAACCAGACTATCCAAATGGTTGCCCGAAGAGGGTCATGTCAAAAAGGGGCCAAAAAGTCTGTGATAAAAGGGATCATGCCATATCAAATTTGCTTGTTTTGGATGTATGAAGGATTGTTCTTGAATTTGAGGTAAGCCATAACATTTTTGCGGACTCATGGGCTGAGCTATAAGCCAAAACGTTATAATGGTCGGCTATGGGAAACGTAATACTTCCATCTAACCTAAATATGAACTCTTCCAAAGTTGTTGTTGTTCCATTAATTTGACATTTCAGCAGCAATAACTTCCGGTTCTGATTTTTCTGCAGCCGATCCATTCTGTGTAAGCTATTTACATGTTTTTCTGGCCCATATCAAAATATTTTGGTTATATTGCATCAGAATTCACTTATCTGTTCACCTTTCTGTCTGTCTCAGGCCATTTTAACATGGAAAATCAACATTTCCCTAAATAACTCACACACTATTTCAGTTACAAAGTTGAAATTTGGTGGGGATACACATCTTCATAACATGTATCTCCTGATACCAAGGTCAAGGTCATTCATCAAGGTCAAGGTCATATCTGAAAGCCAATTTGATTGAAAATTTGACATGATTTTTCTTCATTTTTGCACATACTACAAACATGTGAAAGCTATAAGGCTCTATATTTGTTGAATATGCACATCATATCATTGAGTTTAACTTTGTTCCAAGGTCAAGGTCATCCATGAAGGTCAAGGTCAAGTTTCAAGGTCATTTTTTTCAGTAAAAAATGTTTTTTCATGAGGGCGGGGGGGGAGTTCCTTGTTTTTTTCCTTCTTGACAAATAGATACTGTTCATGCACTTTGTTTGACTCTTTGATGCACATACAAGTCTAGAAATGACCATATTTTATCATTTTCTAGTTTTTCTGTGGGCTTTGTGCTGGTTTTATACAAGATTTTCTCTTTATTTTAGAAATTATCTGCAATGGCTCCTTAGGTTGTAGTCATCACCCCAAATGATTTTCACAAGACATAGATCAGCCCGCTACATGAGATAGTTCTCATATTGACGGGCTCAGACCATTGAATCGCACTCTGAGCTTTGACTTCAATCATCAACCGGGTTGTTCTGCAGTTTGGTAAGGAAGATTTGTTTGCTTACTTCATTCTTTTTGCTAATCTGAGTGTTTAAAATCAGTTTAGCTGAAAGTGAAGTATGTAATGCAGTTGGCTGATGCATTGTTCTATGTATAGGATTATAAAAACAGTAAAATAGTGGGTTGAAGGGTCTGATTTTGGCATGTTTGCTTAAAGCAAATACAAATTAGACTGTTGAAACCCTGTTTTCTGTTATTTTGGTTTATTCTATACTTAAAAATATTGGATTTTTAAGGCCTCAATGATGACAGGCCCCTTTTCCTGTGCCCTCCATGGTCTATTATTCAACTTAAACCTGCTTAAAAGCATGTAAAACTGAGAAAACAATGTCAGAAATTGTAAAACTTGCTTTAAATAACATGTTTTGATATAATTAGAGGGATTAAAAGAAGATTCTGCAGAAATTTGGCTATTTTGAATGTAAAAAAAATCTAATGACTCATCATTTTCAACTATTATGTAATTTTGATTATTCAAATGTAGCTTTTTTTCACATTTTCATTTTAATTTGGAGTTTCTGGGTAAGATGGGATATAACAGACAGATTAATGTGAATATTTAACATTTTTTCCATTGATTATTGGATTTATGAGCAAAGGAAGACTGTGTCATTGCTAAATAGACTCTTGTAATTTGCATCACTGGTGTTAAGGGAAATGCTGATTTCTCCAACATTTTTCAACCAAATGCATTGAAATTCTACATTGATGCAGAGACAATATTGTACTAGCCATATGATCAAATAAAAATACAATTTGTGAAAAATTGTGCCTTTGAGATTTAAAAATAAGCAGAAAATAAAGATTTCTTTTCAAGGATAAAGGGTGACCTCTTAAAATAAATAGTAAAAAATATAAATTGAATTAAATTTCACCTGAAACAGTGATTGATATTACCATAAGTAATAGTTCCACAATGTCAGATGAAAAGGATATGTTAAATATGATTTTAGAGTCTTTCTTTTGAACATTGAAAGTATATGTTTTGATTTAGAAGACTTTTCTAAAATAGTACACTTTTGGCTTAACTTTATTAAGACAGGGTAAAGGGAAATGCCCATTTTTCACAATGTATGGAAAAGTTTTGGCCAGTAATTTGGGATTTAGTCCAAAATAGGTATATGTACTTAAAATTGTCAAAATTTTCAATTCTGAAGCAATAACATTTTTTATTTAGGTTAGGTGGAAGTATTACATTTTCCCGGCATCTGTCAGATTTTGTCCACTGAACGTCCGCACTATAAACAAGGATCAAGGTGAGTTCTGATTGGTCAATAATGTAATAATATAGAATTATTTTTCTTTATTTATAAAATTTGATATTTTGGCAAACAATTGCAGTAATATTTTTTAAGAATTTAGAATATTTTGGCACTTCAAGAGTTATTTTTAGACATGGGTGTATATTGAGGAAAGGCCAGTCCAAATGGTAGACTGGTACCCATTCGTTTAAATAACTGAATCTACGACTGGGAATGGCTACTGCATTCTGTCCTATGATTAGTCAATAGATACGACCGTCCGAAGAATTCAACCAATCAGAGCTCATGTTCTAAAAGTGTAAACAATACGGTTTGGCGCGCTTTTACTAAGGGACGCTACTCTAAGTCACTTACACTACTTACGCTAGTCTAAGTCGTTTACAGAGTTGCTTCCCCTGTCCAGGCCGTGTACATGACCGTGAGATTAGCTATAACCGTACCTAAATTCGTAGTAAATTTCAGGTACGGGAACCAGACTATCCAAATGGTTGCCCGAAGAGGGTCATGTCAAAAAGGGGCCAAAAAGTCTGTGATAAAAGGGATCATGCCATATCAAATTTGCTTGTTTTGGATGTATGAAGGATTGTTCTTGAATTTGAGGTAAGCCATAACATTTTTGCGGACTCATGGGCTGAGCTATAAGCCAAAACGTTATAATGGTCGGCTATGGGAAACGTAATACTTCCATCTAACCTAAATATGAACTCTTCCAAAGTTGTTGTTGTTCCATTAATTTGACATTTCAGCAGCAATAACTTCCGGTTCTGATTTTTCTGCAGCCGATCCATTCTGTGTAAGCTATTTACATGTTTTTCTGGCCCATATCAAAATATTTTGGTTATATTGCATCAGAATTCACTTATCTGTTCACCTTTCTGTCTGTCTCAGGCCATTTTAACATGGAAAATCAACATTTCCCTAAATAACTCACACACTATTTCAGTTACAAAGTTGAAATTTGGTGGGGATACACATCTTCATAACATGTATCTCCTGATACCAAGGTCAAGGTCATTCATCAAGGTCAAGGTCATATCTGAAAGCCAATTTGATTGAAAATTTGACATGATTTTTCTTCATTTTTGCACATACTACAAACATGTGAAAGCTATAAGGCTCTATATTTGTTGAATATGCACATCATATCATTGAGTTTAACTTTGTTCCAAGGTCAAGGTCATCCATGAAGGTCAAGGTCAAGTTTCAAGGTCATTTTTTTCAGTAAAAATGTTTTTTCATGAGGGCGGGGGGGGGGGAGTTCCTTGTTTTTTTCCTTCTTGACAAATAGATACTGTTCATGCACTTTGTTTGACTCTTTGATGCACATACAAGTCTAGAAATGACCATATTTTATCATTTTCTAGTTTTTCTGTGGGCTTTGTGCTGGTTTTATACAAGATTTTCTCTTTATTTTAGAAATTATCTGCAATGGCTCCTTAGGTTGTAGTCATCACCCCAAATGATTTTCACAAGACATAGATCAGCCCGCTACATGAGATAGTTCTCATATTGACGGGCTCAGACCATTGAATCGCACTCTGAGCTTTGACTTCAATCATCAACCGGGTTGTTCTGCAGTTTGGTAAGGAAGATTTGTTTGCTTACTTCATTCTTTTTGCTAATCTGAGTGTTTAAAATCAGTTTAGCTGAAAGTGAAGTATGTAATGCAGTTGGCTGATGCATTGTTCTATGTATAGGATTATAAAAACAGTAAAATAGTGGGTTGAAGGGTCTGATTTTGGCATGTTTGCTTAAAGCAACTACAAATTAGACTGTTGAAACCCTGTTTTCTGTTATTTTGGTTTATTCTATACTTAAAAATATTGGATTTTTAAGGCCCCAATGATGACAGGCCCCTTTTCCTGTGCCCTCCATGGTCTATTATTCAACTTAAACCTGCTTAAAAGCATGTAAAACTGAGAAAACAATGTCAGAAATTGTAAAACTTGCTTTAAATAACATGTTTTGATATAATTAGAGGGATTAAAAGAAGATTCTGCAGAAATTTGGCTATTTTGAATGTAAAAAAAATCTAATGACTCATCATTTTCAACTATTATGTAATTTTGATTATTCAAATGTAGCTTTTTTTCACATTTTCATTTTAATTTGGAGTTTCTGGGTAAGATGGGATATAACAGACAGATTAATGTGAATATTTAACATTTTTTCCATTGATTATTGGATTTATGAGCAAAGGAAGACTGTGTCATTGCTAAATAGACTCTTGTAATTTGCATCACTGGTGTTAAGGGAAATGCTGATTTCTCCAACATTTTTCAACCAAATGCATTGAAATTCTACATTGATGCAGAGACAATATTGTACTAGCCATATGATCAAATAAAAATACAATTTGTGAAAAATTGTGCCTTTGAGATTTAAAAATAAGCAGAAAATAAAGATTTCTTTTCAAGGATAAAGGGTGACCTCTTAAAATAAATAGTAAAAAATATAAATTGAATTAAATTTCACCTGAAACAGTGATTGATATTACCATAAGTAATAGTTCCACAATGTCAGATGAAAAGGATATGTTAAATATGATTTTAGAGTCTTTCTTTTGAACATTGAAAGTATATGTTTTGATTTAGAAGACTTTTCTAAAATAGTACACTTTTGGCTTAACTTTATTAAGACAGGGTAAAGGGAAATGCCCATTTTTCACAATGTATGGAAAAGTTTTGGCCAGTAATTTGGGATTTAGTCCAAAATAGGTATATGTACTTAAAATTGTCAAAATTTTCAATTCTGAAGCAATAACATTTTTTATTTAGGTTAGGTGGAAGTATTACATTTTCCCGGCATCTGTCAGATTTTGTCCACTGAACGTCCGCACTATAAACAAGGATCAAGGTGAGTTCTGATTGGTCAATAATGTAATAATATAGAATTATTTTTCTTTATTTATAAAATTTGATATTTTGGCAAACAATTGCAGTAATTTTTTTTAAGAATTTAGAATATTTTGGCACTTCAAGAGTTATTTTTAGACATGGGTGTATATTGAGGAAAGGCCAGTCCAAATGGTAGACTGGTACCCATTCGTTTAAATAACTGAATCTACGACTGGGAATGGCTACTGCATTCTGTCCTATGATTAGTCAATAGATACGACCGTCCGAAGAATTCAACCAATCAGAGCTCATGTTCTAAAAGTGTAAACAATACGGTTTGGCGCGCTTTTACTAAGGGACGCTACTCTAAGTCACTTACACTACTTACGCTAGTCTAAGTCGTTTACAGAGTTGCTTCCCCTGTCCAGGCCGTGTACATGACCGTGAGATTAGCTATAACCGTACCTAAATTCGTAGTAAATTTCAGGTACGGGAACCAGACTATCCAAATGGTTGCCCGAAGAGGGTCATGTCAAAAAGGGGCCAAAAAGTCTGTGATAAAAGGGATCATGCCATATCAAATTTGCTTGTTTTGGATGTATGAAGGATTGTTCTTGAATTTGAGGTAAGCCATAACATTTTTGCGGACTCATGGGCTGAGCTATAAGCCAAAACGTTATAATGGTCGGCTATGGGAAACGTAATACTTCCATCTAACCTAAATATGAACTCTTCCAAAGTTGTTGTTGTTCCATTAATTTGACATTTCAGCAGCAATAACTTCCGGTTCTGATTTTTCTGCAGCCGATCCATTCTGTGTAAGCTATTTACATGTTTTTCTGGCCCATATCAAAATATTTTGGTTATATTGCATCAGAATTCACTTATCTGTTCACCTTTCTGTCTGTCTCAGGCCATTTTAACATGGAAAATCAACATTTCCCTAAATAACTCACACACTATTTCAGTTACAAAGTTGAAATTTGGTGGGGATACACATCTTCATAACATGTATCTCCTGATACCAAGGTCAAGGTCATTCATCAAGGTCAAGGTCATATCTGAAAGCCAATTTGATTGAAAATTTGACATGATTTTTCTTCATTTTTGCACATACTACAAACATGTGAAAGCTATAAGGCTCTATATTTGTTGAATATGCACATCATATCATTGAGTTTAACTTTGTTCCAAGGTCAAGGTCATCCATGAAGGTCAAGGTCAAGTTTCAAGGTCATTTTTTTCAGTAAAAATGTTTTTTCATGAGGGCGGGGGGGGGGAGTTCCTTGTTTTTTTCCTTCTTGACAAATAGATACTGTTCATGCACTTTGTTTGACTCTTTGATGCACATACAAGTCTAGAAATGACCATATTTTATCATTTTCTAGTTTTTCTGTGGGCTTTGTGCTGGTTTTATACAAGATTTTCTCTTTATTTTAGAAATTATCTGCAATGGCTCCTTAGGTTGTAGTCATCACCCCAAATGATTTTCACAAGACATAGATCAGCCCGCTACATGAGATAGTTCTCATATTGACGGGCTCAGACCATTGAATCGCACTCTGAGCTTTGACTTCAATCATCAACCGGGTTGTTCTGCAGTTTGGTAAGGAAGATTTGTTTGCTTACTTCATTCTTTTTGCTAATCTGAGTGTTTAAAATCAGTTTAGCTGAAAGTGAAGTATGTAATGCAGTTGGCTGATGCATTGTTCTATGTATAGGATTATAAAAACAGTAAAATAGTGGGTTGAAGGGTCTGATTTTGGCATGTTTGCTTAAAGCAAATACAAATTAGACTGTTGAAACCCTGTTTTCTGTTATTTTGGTTTATTCTATACTTAAAAATATTGGATTTTTAAGGCCCCAATGATGACAGGCCCCTTTTCCTGTGCCCTCCATGGTCTATTATTCAACTTAAACCTGCTTAAAAGCATGTAAAACTGAGAAAACAATGTCAGAAATTGTAAAACTTGCTTTAAATAACATGTTTTGATATAATTAGAGGGATTAAAAGAAGATTCTGCAGAAATTTGGCTATTTTGAATGTAAAAAAAATCTAATGACTCATCATTTTCAACTATTATGTAATTTTGATTATTCAAATGTAGCTTTTTTTCACATTTTCATTTTAATTTGGAGTTTCTGGGTAAGATGGGATATAACAGACAGATTAATGTGAATATTTAACATTTTTTCCATTGATTATTGGATTTATGAGCAAAGGAAGACTGTGTCATTGCTAAATAGACTCTTGTAATTTGCATCACTGGTGTTAAGGGAAATGCTGATTTCTCCAACATTTTTCAACCAAATGCATTGAAATTCTACATTGATGCAGAGACAATATTGTACTAGCCATATGATCAAATAAAAATACAATTTGTGAAAAATTGTGCCTTTGAGATTTAAAAATAAGCAGAAAATAAAGATTTCTTTTCAAGGATAAAGGGTGACCTCTTAAAATAAATAGTAAAAAATATAAATTGAATTAAATTTCACCTGAAACAGTGATTGATATTACCATAAGTAATAGTTCCACAATGTCAGATGAAAAGGATATGTTAAATATGATTTTAGAGTCTTTCTTTTGAACATTGAAAGTATATGTTTTGATTTAGAAGACTTTTCTAAAATAGTACACTTTTGGCTTAACTTTATTAAGACAGGGTAAAGGGAAATGCCCATTTTTCACAATGTATGGAAAAGTTTTGGCCAGTAATTTGGGATTTAGTCCAAAATAGGTATATGTACTTAAAATTGTCAAAATTTTCAATTCTGAAGCAATAACATTTTTTATTTAGGTTAGGTGGAAGTATTACATTTTCCCGGCATCTGTCAGATTTTGTCCACTGAACGTCCGCACTATAAACAAGGATCAAGGTGAGTTCTGATTGGTCAATAATGTAATAATATAGAATTATTTTTCTTTATTTATAAAATTTGATATTTTGGCAAACAATTGCAGTAATTTTTTTTAAGAATTTAGAATATTTTGGCACTTCAAGAGTTATTTTTAGACATGGGTGTATATTGAGGAAAGGCCAGTCCAAATGGTAGACTGGTACCCATTCGTTTAAATAACTGAATCTACGACTGGGAATGGCTACTGCATTCTGTCCTATGATTAGTCAATAGATACGACCGTCCGAAGAATTCAACCAATCAGAGCTCATGTTCTAAAAGTGTAAACAATACGGTTTGGCGCGCTTTTACTAAGGGACGCTACTCTAAGTCACTTACACTACTTACGCTAGTCTAAGTCGTTTACAGAGTTGCTTCCCCTGTCCAGGCCGTGTACATGACCGTGAGATTAGCTATAACCGTACCTAAATTCGTAGTAAATTTCAGGTACGGGAACCAGACTATCCAAATGGTTGCCCGAAGAGGGTCATGTCAAAAAGGGGCCAAAAAGTCTGTGATAAAAGGGATCATGCCATATCAAATTTGCTTGTTTTGGATGTATGAAGGATTGTTCTTGAATTTGAGGTAAGCCATAACATTTTTGCGGACTCATGGGCTGAGCTATAAGCCAAAACGTTATAATGGTCGGCTATGGGAAACGTAATACTTCCATCTAACCTAAATATGAACTCTTCCAAAGTTGTTGTTGTTCCATTAATTTGACATTTCAGCAGCAATAACTTCCGGTTCTGATTTTTCTGCAGCCGATCCATTCTGTGTAAGCTATTTACATGTTTTTCTGGCCCATATCAAAATATTTTGGTTATATTGCATCAGAATTCACTTATCTGTTCACCTTTCTGTCTGTCTCAGGCCATTTTAACATGGAAAATCAACATTTCCCTAAATAACTCACACACTATTTCAGTTACAAAGTTGAAATTTGGTGGGGATACACATCTTCATAACATGTATCTCCTGATACCAAGGTCAAGGTCATTCATCAAGGTCAAGGTCATATCTGAAAGCCAATTTGATTGAAAATTTGACATGATTTTTCTTCATTTTTGCACATACTACAAACATGTGAAAGCTATAAGGCTCTATATTTGTTGAATATGCACATCATATCATTGAGTTTAACTTTGTTCCAAGGTCAAGGTCATCCATGAAGGTCAAGGTCAAGTTTCAAGGTCATTTTTTTCAGTAAAAAATGTTTTTTCATGAGGGCGGGGGGGGGGGAGTTCCTTGTTTTTTTCCTTCTTGACAAATAGATACTGTTCATGCACTTTGTTTGACTCTTTGATGCACATACAAGTCTAGAAATGACCATATTTTATCATTTTCTAGTTTTTCTGTGGGCTTTGTGCTGGTTTTATACAAGATTTTCTCTTTATTTTAGAAATTATCTGCAATGGCTCCTTAGGTTGTAGTCATCACCCCAAATGATTTTCACAAGACATAGATCAGCCCGCTACATGAGATAGTTCTCATATTGACGGGCTCAGACCATTGAATCGCACTCTGAGCTTTGACTTCAATCATCAACCGGGTTGTTCTGCAGTTTGGTAAGGAAGATTTGTTTGCTTACTTCATTCTTTTTGCTAATCTGAGTGTTTAAAATCAGTTTAGCTGAAAGTGAAGTATGTAATGCAGTTGGCTGATGCATTGTTCTATGTATAGGATTATAAAAACAGTAAAATAGTGGGTTGAAGGGTCTGATTTTGGCATGTTTGCTTAAAGCAAATACAAATTAGACTGTTGAAACCCTGTTTTCTGTTATTTTGGTTTATTCTATACTTAAAAATATTGGATTTTTAAGGCCCCAATGATGACAGGCCCCTTTTCCTGTGCCCTCCATGGTCTATTATTCAACTTAAACCTGCTTAAAAGCATGTAAAACTGAGAAAACAATGTCAGAAATTGTAAAACTTGCTTTAAATAACATGTTTTGATATAATTAGAGGGATTAAAAGAAGATTCTGCAGAAATTTGGCTATTTTGAATGTAAAAAAAATCTAATGACTCATCATTTTCAACTATTATGTAATTTTGATTATTCAAATGTAGCTTTTTTTCACATTTTCATTTTAATTTGGAGTTTCTGGGTAAGATGGGATATAACAGACAGATTAATGTGAATATTTAACATTTTTTCCATTGATTATTGGATTTATGAGCAAAGGAAGACTGTGTCATTGCTAAATAGACTCTTGTAATTTGCATCACTGGTGTTAAGGGAAATGCTGATTTCTCCAACATTTTTCAACCAAATGCATTGAAATTCTACATTGATGCAGAGACAATATTGTACTAGCCATATGATCAAATAAAAATACAATTTGTGAAAAATTGTGCCTTTGAGATTTGAAAATAAGCAGAAAATAAAGATTTCTTTTCAAGGATAAAGGGTGACCTCTTAAAATAAATAGTAAAAAATATAAATTGAATTAAATTTCACCTGAAACAGTGATTGATATTACCATAAGTAATAGTTCCACAATGTCAGATGAAAAGGATATGTTAAATATGATTTTAGAGTCTTTCTTTTGAACATTGAAAGTATATGTTTTGATTTAGAAGACTTTTCTAAAATAGTACACTTTTGGCTTAACTTTATTAAGACAGGGTAAAGGGAAATGCCCATTTTTCACAATGTATGGAAAAGTTTTGGCCAGTAATTTGGGATTTAGTCCAAAATAGGTATATGTACTTAAAATTGTCAAAATTTTCAATTCTGAAGCAATAACATTTTTTATTTAGGTTAGGTGGAAGTATTACATTTTCCCGGCATCTGTCAGATTTTGTCCACTGAACGTCCGCACTATAAACAAGGATCAAGGTGAGTTCTGATTGGTCAATAATGTAATAATATAGAATTATTTTTCTTTATTTATAAAATTTGATATTTTGGCAAACAATTGCAGTAATTTTTTTTAAGAATTTAGAATATTTTGGCACTTCAAGAGTTATTTTTAGACATGGGTGTATATTGAGGAAAGGCCAGTCCAAATGGTAGACTGGTACCCATTCGTTTAAATAACTGAATCTACGACTGGGAATGGCTACTGCATTCTGTCCTATGATTAGTCAATAGATACGACCGTCCGAAGAATTCAACCAATCAGAGCTCATGTTCTAAAAGTGTAAACAATACGGTTTGGCGCGCTTTTACTAAGGGACGCTACTCTAAGTCACTTACACTACTTACGCTAGTCTAAGTCGTTTACAGAGTTGCTTCCCCTGTCCAGGCCGTGTACATGACCGTGAGATTAGCTATAACCGTACCTAAATTCGTAGTAAATTTCAGGTACGGGAACCAGACTATCCAAATGGTTGCCCGAAGAGGGTCATGTCAAAAAGGGGCCAAAAAGTCTGTGATAAAAGGGATCATGCCATATCAAATTTGCTTGTTTTGGATGTATGAAGGATTGTTCTTGAATTTGAGGTAAGCCATAACATTTTTGCGGACTCATGGGCTGAGCTATAAGCCAAAACGTTATAATGGTCGGCTATGGGAAACGTAATACTTCCATCTAACCTAAATATGAACTCTTCCAAAGTTGTTGTTGTTCCATTAATTTGACATTTCAGCAGCAATAACTTCCGGTTCTGATTTTTCTGCAGCCGATCCATTCTGTGTAAGCTATTTACATGTTTTTCTGGCCCATATCAAAATATTTTGGTTATATTGCATCAGAATTCACTTATCTGTTCACCTTTCTGTCTGTCTCAGGCCATTTTAACATGGAAAATCAACATTTCCCTAAATAACTCACACACTATTTCAGTTACAAAGTTGAAATTTGGTGGGGATACACATCTTCATAACATGTATCTCCTGATACCAAGGTCAAGGTCATTCATCAAGGTCAAGGTCATATCTGAAAGCCAATTTGATTGAAAATTTGACATGATTTTTCTTCATTTTTGCACATACTACAAACATGTGAAAGCTATAAGGCTCTATATTTGTTGAATATGCACATCATATCATTGAGTTTAACTTTGTTCCAAGGTCAAGGTCATCCATGAAGGTCAAGGTCAAGTTTCAAGGTCATTTTTTTCAGTAAAAAATGTTTTTTCATGAGGGCGGGGGGGGAGTTCCTTGTTTTTTTCCTTCTTGACAAATAGATACTGTTCATGCACTTTGTTTGACTCTTTGATGCACATACAAGTCTAGAAATGACCATATTTTATCATTTTCTAGTTTTTCTGTGGGCTTTGTGCTGGTTTTATACAAGATTTTCTCTTTATTTTAGAAATTATCTGCAATGGCTCCTTAGGTTGTAGTCATCACCCCAAATGATTTTCACAAGACATAGATCAGCCCGCTACATGAGATAGTTCTCATATTGACGGGCTCAGACCATTGAATCGCACTCTGAGCTTTGACTTCAATCATCAACCGGGTTGTTCTGCAGTTTGGTAAGGAAGATTTGTTTGCTTACTTCATTCTTTTTGCTAATCTGAGTGTTTAAAATCAGTTTAGCTGAAAGTGAAGTATGTAATGCAGTTGGCTGATGCATTGTTCTATGTATAGGATTATAAAAACAGTAAAATAGTGGGTTGAAGGGTCTGATTTTGGCATGTTTGCTTAAAGCAAATACAAATTAGACTGTTGAAACCCTGTTTTCTGTTATTTTGGTTTATTCTATACTTAAAAATATTGGATTTTTAAGGCCTCAATGATGACAGGCCCCTTTTCCTGTGCCCTCCATGGTCTATTATTCAACTTAAACCTGCTTAAAAGCATGTAAAACTGAGAAAACAATGTCAGAAATTGTAAAACTTGCTTTAAATAACATGTTTTGATATAATTAGAGGGATTAAAAGAAGATTCTGCAGAAATTTGGCTATTTTGAATGTAAAAAAAATCTAATGACTCATCATTTTCAACTATTATGTAATTTTGATTATTCAAATGTAGCTTTTTTTCACATTTTCATTTTAATTTGGAGTTTCTGGGTAAGATGGGATATAACAGACAGATTAATGTGAATATTTAACATTTTTTTCATTGATTATTGGATTTATGAGCAAAGGAAGACTGTGTCATTGCTAAATAGACTCTTGTAATTTGCATCACTGGTGTTAAGGGAAATGCTGATTTCTCCAACATTTTTCAACCAAATGCATTGAAATTCTACATTGATGCAGAGACAATATTGTACTAGCCATATGATCAAATAAAAATACAATTTGTGAAAAATTGTGCCTTTGAGATTTAAAAATAAGCAGAAAATAAAGATTTCTTTTCAAGGATAAAGGGTGACCTCTTAAAATAAATAGTAAAAAATATAAATTGAATTAAATTTCACCTGAAACAGTGATTGATATTACCATAAGTAATAGTTCCACAATGTCAGATGAAAAGGATATGTTAAATATGATTTTAGAGTCTTTCTTTTGAACATTGAAAGTATATGTTTTGATTTAGAAGACTTTTCTAAAATAGTACACTTTTGGCTTAACTTTATTAAGACAGGGTAAAGGGAAATGCCCATTTTTCACAATGTATGGAAAAGTTTTGGCCAGTAATTTGGGATTTAGTCCAAAATAGGTATATGTACTTAAAATTGTCAAAATTTTCAATTCTGAAGCAATAACATTTTTTATTTAGGTTAGGTGGAAGTATTACATTTTCCCGGCATCTGTCAGATTTTGTCCACTGAACGTCCGCACTATAAACAAGGATCAAGGTGAGTTCTGATTGGTCAATAATGTAATAATATAGAATTATTTTTCTTTATTTATAAAATTTGATATTTTGGCAAACAATTGCAGTAATATTTTTTAAGAATTTAGAATATTTTGGCACTTCAAGAGTTATTTTTAGACATGGGTGTATATTGAGGAAAGGCCAGTCCAAATGGTAGACTGGTACCCATTCGTTTAAATAACTGAATCTACGACTGGGAATGGCTACTGCATTCTGTCCTATGATTAGTCAATAGATACGACCGTCCGAAGAATTCAACCAATCAGAGCTCATGTTCTAAAAGTGTAAACAATACGGTTTGGCGCGCTTTTACTAAGGGACGCTACTCTAAGTCACTTACACTACTTACGCTAGTCTAAGTCGTTTACAGAGTTGCTTCCCCTGTCCAGGCCGTGTACATGACCGTGAGATTAGCTATAACCGTACCTAAATTCGTAGTAAATTTCAGGTACGGGAACCAGACTATCCAAATGGTTGCCCGAAGAGGGTCATGTCAAAAAGGGGCCAAAAAGTCTGTGATAAAAGGGATCATGCCATATCAAATTTGCTTGTTTTGGATGTATGAAGGATTGTTCTTGAATTTGAGGTAAGCCATAACATTTTTGCGGACTCATGGGCTGAGCTATAAGCCAAAACGTTATAATGGTCGGCTATGGGAAACGTAATACTTCCATCTAACCTAAATATGAACTCTTCCAAAGTTGTTGTTGTTCCATTAATTTGACATTTCAGCAGCAATAACTTCCGGTTCTGATTTTTCTGCAGCCGATCCATTCTGTGTAAGCTATTTACATGTTTTTCTGGCCCATATCAAAATATTTTGGTTATATTGCATCAGAATTCACTTATCTGTTCACCTTTCTGTCTGTCTCAGGCCATTTTAACATGGAAAATCAACATTTCCCTAAATAACTCACACACTATTTCAGTTACAAAGTTGAAATTTGGTGGGGATACACATCTTCATAACATGTATCTCCTGATACCAAGGTCAAGGTCATTCATCAAGGTCAAGGTCATATCTGAAAGCCAATTTGATTGAAAATTTGACATGATTTTTCTTCATTTTTGCACATACTACAAACATGTGAAAGCTATAAGGCTCTATATTTGTTGAATATGCACATCATATCATTGAGTTTAACTTTGTTCCAAGGTCAAGGTCATCCATGAAGGTCAAGGTCAAGTTTCAAGGTCATTTTTTTCAGTAAAAATGTTTTTTCATGAGGGCGGGGGGGGGAGTTCCTTGTTTTTTTCCTTCTTGACAAATAGATACTGTTCATGCACTTTGTTTGACTCTTTGATGCACATACAAGTCTAGAAATGACCATATTTTATCATTTTCTAGTTTTTCTGTGGGCTTTGTGCTGGTTTTATACAAGATTTTCTCTTTATTTTAGAAATTATCTGCAATGGCTCCTTAGGTTGTAGTCATCACCCCAAATGATTTTCACAAGACATAGATCAGCCCGCTGCATGAGATAGTTCTCATATTGACGGGCTCAGACCATTGAATCGCACTCTGAGCTTTGACTTCAATCATCAACCGGGTTGTTCTGCAGTTTGGTAAGGAAGATTTGTTTGCTTACTTCATTCTTTTTGCTAATCTGAGTGTTTAAAATCAGTTTAGCTGAAAGTGAAGTATGTAATGCAGTTGGCTGATGCATTGTTCTATGTATAGGATTATAAAAACAGTAAAATAGTGGGTTGAAGGGTCTGATTTTGGCATGTTTGCTTAAAGCAAATACAAATTAGACTGTTGAAACCCTGTTTTCTGTTATTTTGGTTTATTCTATACTTAAAAATATTGGATTTTTAAGGCCCCAATGATGACAGGCCCCTTTTCCTGTGCCCTCCATGGTCTATTATTCAACTTAAACCTGCTTAAAAGCATGTAAAACTGAGAAAACAATGTCAGAAATTGTAAAACTTGCTTTAAATAACATGTTTTGATATAATTAGAGGGATTAAAAGAAGATTCTGCAGAAATTTGGCTATTTTGAATGTAAAAAAAATCTAATGACTCATCATTTTCAACTATTATGTAATTTTGATTATTCAAATGTAGCTTTTTTTCACATTTTCATTTTAATTTGGAGTTTCTGGGTAAGATGGGATATAACAGACAGATTAATGTGAATATTTAACATTTTTTCCATTGATTATTGGATTTATGAGCAAAGGAAGACTGTGTCATTGCTAAATAGACTCTTGTAATTTGCATCACTGGTGTTAAGGGAAATGCTGATTTCTCCAACATTTTTCAACCAAATGCATTGAAATTCTACATTGATGCAGAGACAATATTGTACTAGCCATATGATCAAATAAAAATACAATTTGTGAAAAATTGTGCCTTTGAGATTTAAAAATAAGCAGAAAATAAAGATTTCTTTTCAAGGATAAAGGGTGACCTCTTAAAATAAATAGTAAAAAATATAAATTGAATTAAATTTCACCTGAAACAGTGATTGATATTACCATAAGTAATAGTTCCACAATGTCAGATGAAAAGGATATGTTAAATATGATTTTAGAGTCTTTCTTTTGAACATTGAAAGTATATGTTTTGATTTAGAAGACTTTTCTAAAATAGTACACTTTTGGCTTAACTTTATTAAGACAGGGTAAAGGGAAATGCCCATTTTTCACAATGTATGGAAAAGTTTTGGCCAGTAATTTGGGATTTAGTCCAAAATAGGTATATGTACTTAAAATTGTCAAAATTTTCAATTCTGAAGCAATAACATTTTTTATTTAGGTTAGGTGGAAGTATTACATTTTCCCGGCATCTGTCAGATTTTGTCCACTGAACGTCCGCACTATAAACAAGGATCAAGGTGAGTTCTGATTGGTCAATAATGTAATAATATAGAATTATTTTTCTTTATTTATAAAATTTGATATTTTGGCAAACAATTGCAGTAATTTTTTTTAAGAATTTAGAATATTTTGGCACTTCAAGAGTTATTTTTAGACATGGGTGTATATTGAGGAAAGGCCAGTCCAAATGGTAGACTGGTACCCATTCGTTTAAATAACTGAATCTACGACTGGGAATGGCTACTGCATTCTGTCCTATGATTAGTCAATAGATACGACCGTCCGAAGAATTCAACCAATCAGAGCTCATGTTCTAAAAGTGTAAACAATACGGTTTGGCGCGCTTTTACTAAGGGACGCTACTCTAAGTCACTTACACTACTTACGCTAGTCTAAGTCGTTTACAGAGTTGCTTCCCCTGTCCAGGCCGTGTACATGACCGTGAGATTAGCTATAACCGTACCTAAATTCGTAGTAAATTTCAGGTACGGGAACCAGACTATCCAAATGGTTGCCCGAAGAGGGTCATGTCAAAAAGGGGCCAAAAAGTCTGTGATAAAAGGGATCATGCCATATCAAATTTGCTTGTTTTGGATGTATGAAGGATTGTTCTTGAATTTGAGGTAAGCCATAACATTTTTGCGGACTCATGGGCTGAGCTATAAGCCAAAACGTTATAATGGTCGGCTATGGGAAACGTAATACTTCCATCTAACCTAAATATGAACTCTTCCAAAGTTGTTGTTGTTCCATTAATTTGACATTTCAGCAGCAATAACTTCCGGTTCTGATTTTTCTGCAGCCGATCCATTCTGTGTAAGCTATTTACATGTTTTTCTGGCCCATATCAAAATATTTTGGTTATATTGCATCAGAATTCACTTATCTGTTCACCTTTCTGTCTGTCTCAGGCCATTTTAACATGGAAAATCAACATTTCCCTAAATAACTCACACACTATTTCAGTTACAAAGTTGAAATTTGGTGGGGATACACATCTTCATAACATGTATCTCCTGATACCAAGGTCAAGGTCATTCATCAAGGTCAAGGTCATATCTGAAAGCCAATTTGATTGAAAATTTGACATGATTTTTCTTCATTTTTGCACATACTACAAACATGTGAAAGCTATAAGGCTCTATATTTGTTGAATATGCACATCATATCATTGAGTTTAACTTTGTTCCAAGGTCAAGGTCATCCATGAAGGTCAAGGTCAAGTTTCAAGGTCATTTTTTTCAGTAAAAATGTTTTTTCATGAGGGCGGGGGGGGGGAGTTCCTTGTTTTTTTCCTTCTTGACAAATAGATACTGTTCATGCACTTTGTTTGACTCTTTGATGCACATACAAGTCTAGAAATGACCATATTTTATCATTTTCTAGTTTTTCTGTGGGCTTTGTGCTGGTTTTATACAAGATTTTCTCTTTATTTTAGAAATTATCTGCAATGGCTCCTTAGGTTGTAGTCATCACCCCAAATGATTTTCACAAGACATAGATCAGCCCGCTACATGAGATAGTTCTCATATTGACGGGCTCAGACCATTGAATCGCACTCTGAGCTTTGACTTCAATCATCAACCGGGTTGTTCTGCAGTTTGGTAAGGAAGATTTGTTTGCTTACTTCATTCTTTTTGCTAATCTGAGTGTTTAAAATCAGTTTAGCTGAAAGTGAAGTATGTAATGCAGTTGGCTGATGCATTGTTCTATGTATAGGATTATAAAAACAGTAAAATAGTGGGTTGAAGGGTCTGATTTTGGCATGTTTGCTTAAAGCAAATACAAATTAGACTGTTGAAACCCTGTTTTCTGTTATTTTGGTTTATTCTATACTTAAAAATATTGGATTTTTAAGGCCCCAATGATGACAGGCCCCTTTTCCTGTGCCCTCCATGGTCTATTATTCAACTTAAACCTGCTTAAAAGCATGTAAAACTGAGAAAACAATGTCAGAAATTGTAAAACTTGCTTTAAATAACATGTTTTGATATAATTAGAGGGATTAAAAGAAGATTCTGCAGAAATTTGGCTATTTTGAATGTAAAAAAAATCTAATGACTCATCATTTTCAACTATTATGTAATTTTGATTATTCAAATGTAGCTTTTTTTCACATTTTCATTTTAATTTGGAGTTTCTGGGTAAGATGGGATATAACAGACAGATTAATGTGAATATTTAACATTTTTTCCATTGATTATTGGATTTATGAGCAAAGGAAGACTGTGTCATTGCTAAATAGACTCTTGTAATTTGCATCACTGGTGTTAAGGGAAATGCTGATTTCTCCAACATTTTTCAACCAAATGCATTGAAATTCTACATTGATGCAGAGACAATATTGTACTAGCCATATGATCAAATAAAAATACAATTTGTGAAAAATTGTGCCTTTGAGATTTAAAAATAAGCAGAAAATAAAGATTTCTTTTCAAGGATAAAGGGTGACCTCTTAAAATAAATAGTAAAAAATATAAATTGAATTAAATTTCACCTGAAACAGTGATTGATATTACCATAAGTAATAGTTCCACAATGTCAGATGAAAAGGATATGTTAAATATGATTTTAGAGTCTTTCTTTTGAACATTGAAAGTATATGTTTTGATTTAGAAGACTTTTCTAAAATAGTACACTTTTGGCTTAACTTTATTAAGACAGGGTAAAGGGAAATGCCCATTTTTCACAATGTATGGAAAAGTTTTGGCCAGTAATTTGGGATTTAGTCCAAAATAGGTATATGTACTTAAAATTGTCAAAATTTTCAATTCTGAAGCAATAACATTTTTTATTTAGGTTAGGTGGAAGTATTACATTTTCCCGGCATCTGTCAGATTTTGTCCACTGAACGTCCGCACTATAAACAAGGATCAAGGTGAGTTCTGATTGGTCAATAATGTAATAATATAGAATTATTTTTCTTTATTTATAAAATTTGATATTTTGGCAAACAATTGCAGTAATTTTTTTTAAGAATTTAGAATATTTTGGCACTTCAAGAGTTATTTTTAGACATGGGTGTATATTGAGGAAAGGCCAGTCCAAATGGTAGACTGGTACCCATTCGTTTAAATAACTGAATCTACGACTGGGAATGGCTACTGCATTCTGTCCTATGATTAGTCAATAGATACGACCGTCCGAAGAATTCAACCAATCAGAGCTCATGTTCTAAAAGTGTAAACAATACGGTTTGGCGCGCTTTTACTAAGGGACGCTACTCTAAGTCACTTACACTACTTACGCTAGTCTAAGTCGTTTACAGAGTTGCTTCCCCTGTCCAGGCCGTGTACATGACCGTGAGATTAGCTATAACCGTACCTAAATTCGTAGTAAATTTCAGGTACGGGAACCAGACTATCCAAATGGTTGCCCGAAGAGGGTCATGTCAAAAAGGGGCCAAAAAGTCTGTGATAAAAGGGATCATGCCATATCAAATTTGCTTGTTTTGGATGTATGAAGGATTGTTCTTGAATTTGAGGTAAGCCATAACATTTTTGCGGACTCATGGGCTGAGCTATAAGCCAAAACGTTATAATGGTCGGCTATGGGAAACGTAATACTTCCATCTAACCTAAATATGAACTCTTCCAAAGTTGTTGTTGTTCCATTAATTTGACATTTCAGCAGCAATAACTTCCGGTTCTGATTTTTCTGCAGCCGATCCATTCTGTGTAAGCTATTTACATGTTTTTCTGGCCCATATCAAAATATTTTGGTTATATTGCATCAGAATTCACTTATCTGTTCACCTTTCTGTCTGTCTCAGGCCATTTTAACATGGAAAATCAACATTTCCCTAAATAACTCACACACTATTTCAGTTACAAAGTTGAAATTTGGTGGGGATACACATCTTCATAACATGTATCTCCTGATACCAAGGTCAAGGTCATTCATCAAGGTCAAGGTCATATCTGAAAGCCAATTTGATTGAAAATTTGACATGATTTTTCTTCATTTTTGCACATACTACAAACATGTGAAAGCTATAAGGCTCTATATTTGTTGAATATGCACATCATATCATTGAGTTTAACTTTGTTCCAAGGTCAAGGTCATCCATGAAGGTCAAGGTCAAGTTTCAAGGTCATTTTTTTCAGTAAAAATGTTTTTTCATGAGGGCGGGGGGGGGGAGTTCCTTGTTTTTTTCCTTCTTGACAAATAGATACTGTTCATGCACTTTGTTTGACTCTTTGATGCACATACAAGTCTAGAAATGACCATATTTTATCATTTTCTAGTTTTTCTGTGGGCTTTGTGCTGGTTTTATACAAGATTTTCTCTTTATTTTAGAAATTATCTGCAATGGCTCCTTAGGTTGTAGTCATCACCCCAAATGATTTTCACAAGACATAGATCAGCCCGCTACATGAGATAGTTCTCATATTGACGGGCTCAGACCATTGAATCGCACTCTGAGCTTTGACTTCAATCATCAACCGGGTTGTTCTGCAGTTTGGTAAGGAAGATTTGTTTGCTTACTTCATTCTTTTTGCTAATCTGAGTGTTTAAAATCAGTTTAGCTGAAAGTGAAGTATGTAATGCAGTTGGCTGATGCATTGTTCTATGTATAGGATTATAAAAACAGTAAAATAGTGGGTTGAAGGGTCTGATTTTGGCATGTTTGCTTAAAGCAAATACAAATTAGACTGTTGAAACCCTGTTTTCTGTTATTTTGGTTTATTCTATACTTAAAAATATTGGATTTTTAAGGCCCCAATGATGACAGGCCCCTTTTCCTGTGCCCTCCATGGTCTATTATTCAACTTAAACCTGCTTAAAAGCATGTAAAACTGAGAAAACAATGTCAGAAATTGTAAAACTTGCTTTAAATAACATGTTTTGATATAATTAGAGGGATTAAAAGAAGATTCTGCAGAAATTTGGCTATTTTGAATGTAAAAAAAATCTAATGACTCATCATTTTCAACTATTATGTAATTTTGATTATTCAAATGTAGCTTTTTTTCACATTTTCATTTTAATTTGGAGTTTCTGGGTAAGATGGGATATAACAGACAGATTAATGTGAATATTTAACATTTTTTCCATTGATTATTGGATTTATGAGCAAAGGAAGACTGTGTCATTGCTAAATAGACTCTTGTAATTTGCATCACTGGTGTTAAGGGAAATGCTGATTTCTCCAACATTTTTCAACCAAATGCATTGAAATTCTACATTGATGCAGAGACAATATTGTACTAGCCATATGATCAAATAAAAATACAATTTGTGAAAAATTGTGCCTTTGAGATTTAAAAATAAGCAGAAAATAAAGATTTCTTTTCAAGGATAAAGGGTGACCTCTTAAAATAAATAGTAAAAAATATAAATTGAATTAAATTTCACCTGAAACAGTGATTGATATTACCATAAGTAATAGTTCCACAATGTCAGATGAAAAGGATATGTTAAATATGATTTTAGAGTCTTTCTTTTGAACATTGAAAGTATATGTTTTGATTTAGAAGACTTTTCTAAAATAGTACACTTTTGGCTTAACTTTATTAAGACAGGGTAAAGGGAAATGCCCATTTTTCACAATGTATGGAAAAGTTTTGGCCAGTAATTTGGGATTTAGTCCAAAATAGGTATATGTACTTAAAATTGTCAAAATTTTCAATTCTGAAGCAATAACATTTTTTATTTAGGTTAGGTGGAAGTATTACATTTTCCCGGCATCTGTCAGATTTTGTCCACTGAACGTCCGCACTATAAACAAGGATCAAGGTGAGTTCTGATTGGTCAATAATGTAATAATATAGAATTATTTTTCTTTATTTATAAAATTTGATATTTTGGCAAACAATTGCAGTAATTTTTTTTAAGAATTTAGAATATTTTGGCACTTCAAGAGTTATTTTTAGACATGGGTGTATATTGAGGAAAGGCCAGTCCAAATGGTAGACTGGTACCCATTCGTTTAAATAACTGAATCTACGACTGGGAATGGCTACTGCATTCTGTCATATGATTAGTCAATAGATACGACCGTCCGAAGAATTCAACCAATCAGAGCTCATGTTCTAAAAGTGTAAACAATACGGTTTGGCGCGCTTTTACTAAGGGACGCTACTCTAAGTCACTTACACTACTTACGCTAGTCTAAGTCGTTTACAGAGTTGCTTCCCCTGTCCAGGCCGTGTACATGACCGTGAGATTAGCTATAACCGTACCTAAATTCGTAGTAAATTTCAGGTACGGGAACCAGACTATCCAAATGGTTGCCCGAAGAGGGTCATGTCAAAAAGGGGCCAAAAAGTCTGTGATAAAAGGGATCATGCCATATCAAATTTGCTTGTTTTGGATGTATGAAGGATTGTTCTTGAATTTGAGGTAAGCCATAACATTTTTGCGGACTCATGGGCTGAGCTATAAGCCAAAACGTTATAATGGTCGGCTATGGGAAACGTAATACTTCCATCTAACCTAAATATGAACTCTTCCAAAGTTGTTGTTGTTCCATTAATTTGACATTTCAGCAGCAATAACTTCCGGTTCTGATTTTTCTGCAGCCGATCCATTCTGTGTAAGCTATTTACATGTTTTTCTGGCCCATATCAAAATATTTTGGTTATATTGCATCAGAATTCACTTATCTGTTCACCTTTCTGTCTGTCTCAGGCCATTTTAACATGGAAAATCAACATTTCCCTAAATAACTCACACACTATTTCAGTTACAAAGTTGAAATTTGGTGGGGATACACATCTTCATAACATGTATCTCCTGATACCAAGGTCAAGGTCATTCATCAAGGTCAAGGTCATATCTGAAAGCCAATTTGATTGAAAATTTGACATGATTTTTCTTCATTTTTGCACATACTACAAACATGTGAAAGCTATAAGGCTCTATATTTGTTGAATATGCACATCATATCATTGAGTTTAACTTTGTTCCAAGGTCAAGGTCATCCATGAAGGTCAAGGTCAAGTTTCAAGGTCTTTTTTTTTTAGTAAAAATGTTTTTTCATGAGGGCGGGGGGGGGAGTTCCTTGTTTTTTTCCTTCTTGACAAATAGATACTGTTCATGCACTTTGTTTGACTCTTTGATGCACATACAAGTCTAGAAATGACCATATTTTATCATTTTCTAGTTTTTCTGTGGGCTTTGTGCTGGTTTTATACAAGATTTTCTCTTTATTTTAGAAATTATCTGCAATGGCTCCTTAGGTTGTAGTCATCACCCCAAATGATTTTCACAAGACATAGATCAGCCCGCTACATGAGATAGTTCTCATATTGACGGGCTCAGACCATTGAATCGCACTCTGAGCTTTGACTTCAATCATCAACCGGGTTGTTCTGCAGTTTGGTAAGGAAGATTTGTTTGCTTACTTCATTCTTTTTGCTAATCTGAGTGTTTAAAATCAGTTTAGCTGAAAGTGAAGTATGTAATGCAGTTGGCTGATGCATTGTTCTATGTATAGGATTATAAAAACAGTAAAATAGTGGGTTGAAGGGTCTGATTTTGGCATGTTTGCTTAAAGCAAATACAAATTAGACTGTTGAAACCCTGTTTTCTGTTATTTTGGTTTATTCTATACTTAAAAATATTGGATTTTTAAGGCCCCAATGATGACAGGCCCCTTTTCCTGTGCCCTCCATGGTCTATTATTCAACTTAAACCTGCTTAAAAGCATGTAAAACTGAGAAAACAATGTCAGAAATTGTAAAACTTGCTTTAAATAACATGTTTTGATATAATTAGAGGGATTAAAAGAAGATTCTGCAGAAATTTGGCTATTTTGAATGTAAAAAAAATCTAATGACTCATCATTTTCAACTATTATGTAATTTTGATTATTCAAATGTAGCTTTTTTTCACATTTTCATTTTAATTTGGAGTTTCTGGGTAAGATGGGATATAACAGACAGATTAATGTGAATATTTAACATTTTTTCCATTGATTATTGGATTTATGAGCAAAGGAAGACTGTGTCATTGCTAAATAGACTCTTGTAATTTGCATCACTGGTGTTAAGGGAAATGCTGATTTCTCCAACATTTTTCAACCAAATGCATTGAAATTCTACATTGATGCAGAGACAATATTGTACTAGCCATATGATCAAATAAAAATACAATTTGTGAAAAATTGTGCCTTTGAGATTTGAAAATAAGCAGAAAATAAAGATTTCTTTTCAAGGATAAAGGGTGACCTCTTAAAATAAATAGTAAAAAATATAAATTGAATTAAATTTCACCTGAAACAGTGATTGATATTACCATAAGTAATAGTTCCACAATGTCAGATGAAAAGGATATGTTAAATATGATTTTAGAGTCTTTCTTTTGAACATTGAAAGTATATGTTTTGATTTAGAAGACTTTTCTAAAATAGTACACTTTTGGCTTAACTTTATTAAGACAGGGTAAAGGGAAATGCCCATTTTTCACAATGTATGGAAAAGTTTTGGCCAGTAATTTGGGATTTAGTCCAAAATAGGTATATGTACTTAAAATTGTCAAAATTTTCAATTCTGAAGCAATAACATTTTTTATTTAGGTTAGGTGGAAGTATTACATTTTCCCGGCATCTGTCAGATTTTGTCCACTGAACGTCCGCACTATAAACAAGGATCAAGGTGAGTTCTGATTGGTCAATAATGTAATAATATAGAATTATTTTTCTTTATTTATAAAATTTGATATTTTGGCAAACAATTGCAGTAATTTTTTTTAAGAATTTAGAATATTTTGGCACTTCAAGAGTTATTTTTAGACATGGGTGTATATTGAGGAAAGGCCAGTCCAAATGGTAGACTGGTACCCATTCGTTTAAATAACTGAATCTACGACTGGGAATGGCTACTGCATTCTGTCCTATGATTAGTCAATAGATACGACCGTCCGAAGAATTCAACCAATCAGAGCTCATGTTCTAAAAGTGTAAACAATACGGTTTGGCGCGCTTTTACTAAGGGACGCTACTCTAAGTCACTTACACTACTTACGCTAGTCTAAGTCGTTTACAGAGTTGCTTCCCCTGTCCAGGCCGTGTACATGACCGTGAGATTAGCTATAACCGTACCTAAATTCGTAGTAAATTTCAGGTACGGGAACCAGACTATCCAAATGGTTGCCCGAAGAGGGTCATGTCAAAAAGGGGCCAAAAAGTCTGTGATAAAAGGGATCATGCCATATCAAATTTGCTTGTTTTGGATGTATGAAGGATTGTTCTTGAATTTGAGGTAAGCCATAACATTTTTGCGGACTCATGGGCTGAGCTATAAGCCAAAACGTTATAATGGTCGGCTATGGGAAACGTAATACTTCCATCTAACCTAAATATGAACTCTTCCAAAGTTGTTGTTGTTCCATTAATTTGACATTTCAGCAGCAATAACTTCCGGTTCTGATTTTTCTGCAGCCGATCCATTCTGTGTAAGCTATTTACATGTTTTTCTGGCCCATATCAAAATATTTTGGTTATATTGCATCAGAATTCACTTATCTGTTCACCTTTCTGTCTGTCTCAGGCCATTTTAACATGGAAAATCAACATTTCCCTAAATAACTCACACACTATTTCAGTTACAAAGTTGAAATTTGGTGGGGATACACATCTTCATAACATGTATCTCCTGATACCAAGGTCAAGGTCATTCATCAAGGTCAAGGTCATATCTGAAAGCCAATTTGATTGAAAATTTGACATGATTTTTCTTCATTTTTGCACATACTACAAACATGTGAAAGCTATAAGGCTCTATATTTGTTGAATATGCACATCATATCATTGAGTTTAACTTTGTTCCAAGGTCAAGGTCATCCATGAAGGTCAAGGTCAAGTTTCAAGGTCTTTTTTTTTTAGTAAAAATGTTTTTTCATGAGGGCGGGGGGGGGAGTTCCTTGTTTTTTTCCTTCTTGACAAATAGATACTGTTCATGCACTTTGTTTGACTCTTTGATGCACATACAAGTCTAGAAATGACCATATTTTATCATTTTCTAGTTTTTCTGTGGGCTTTGTGCTGGTTTTATACAAGATTTTCTCTTTATTTTAGAAATTATCTGCAATGGCTCCTTAGGTTGTAGTCATCACCCCAAATGATTTTCACAAGACATAGATCAGCCCGCTACATGAGATAGTTCTCATATTGACGGGCTCAGACCATTGAATCGCACTCTGAGCTTTGACTTCAATCATCAACCGGGTTGTTCTGCAGTTTGGTAAGGAAGATTTGTTTGCTTACTTCATTCTTTTTGCTAATCTGAGTGTTTAAAATCAGTTTAGCTGAAAGTGAAGTATGTAATGCAGTTGGCTGATGCATTGTTCTATGTATAGGATTATAAAAACAGTAAAATAGTGGGTTGAAGGGTCTGATTTTGGCATGTTTGCTTAAAGCAAATACAAATTAGACTGTTGAAACCCTGTTTTCTGTTATTTTGGTTTATTCTATACTTAAAAATATTGGATTTTTAAGGCCCCAATGATGACAGGCCCCTTTTCCTGTGCCCTCCATGGTCTATTATTCAACTTAAACCTGCTTAAAAGCATGTAAAACTGAGAAAACAATGTCAGAAATTGTAAAACTTGCTTTAAATAACATGTTTTGATATAATTAGAGGGATTAAAAGAAGATTCTGCAGAAATTTGGCTATTTTGAATGTAAAAAAAATCTAATGACTCATCATTTTCAACTATTATGTAATTTTGATTATTCAAATGTAGCTTTTTTTCACATTTTCATTTTAATTTGGAGTTTCTGGGTAAGATGGGATATAACAGACAGATTAATGTGAATATTTAACATTTTTTCCATTGATTATTGGATTTATGAGCAAAGGAAGACTGTGTCATTGCTAAATAGACTCTTGTAATTTGCATCACTGGTGTTAAGGGAAATGCTGATTTCTCCAACATTTTTCAACCAAATGCATTGAAATTCTACATTGATGCAGAGACAATATTGTACTAGCCATATGATCAAATAAAAATACAATTTGTGAAAAATTGTGCCTTTGAGATTTGAAAATAAGCAGAAAATAAAGATTTCTTTTCAAGGATAAAGGGTGACCTCTTAAAATAAATAGTAAAAAATATAAATTGAATTAAATTTCACCTGAAACAGTGATTGATATTACCATAAGTAATAGTTCCACAATGTCAGATGAAAAGGATATGTTAAATATGATTTTAGAGTCTTTCTTTTGAACATTGAAAGTATATGTTTTGATTTAGAAGACTTTTCTAAAATAGTACACTTTTGGCTTAACTTTATTAAGACAGGGTAAAGGGAAATGCCCATTTTTCACAATGTATGGAAAAGTTTTGGCCAGTAATTTGGGATTTAGTCCAAAATAGGTATATGTACTTAAAATTGTCAAAATTTTCAATTCTGAAGCAATAACATTTTTTATTTAGGTTAGGTGGAAGTATTACATTTTCCCGGCATCTGTCAGATTTTGTCCACTGAACGTCCGCACTATAAACAAGGATCAATGTGAGTTCTGATTGGTCAATAATGTAATAATATAGAATTATTTTTCTTTATTTATAAAATTTGATATTTTGGCAAACAATTGCAGTAATTTTTTTTAAGAATTTAGAATATTTTGGCACTTCAAGAGTTATTTTTAGACATGGGTGTATATTGAGGAAAGGCCAGTCCAAATGGTAGACTGGTACCCATTCGTTTAAATAACTGAATCTACGACTGGGAATGGCTACTGCATTCTGTCCTATGATTAGTCAATAGATACGACCGTCCGAAGAATTCAACCAATCAGAGCTCATGTTCTAAAAGTGTAAACAATACGGTTTGGCGCGCTTTTACTAAGGGACGCTACTCTAAGTCACTTACACTACTTACGCTAGTCTAAGTCGTTTACAGAGTTGCTTCCCCTGTCCAGGCCGTGTACATGACCGTGAGATTAGCTATAACCGTACCTAAATTCGTAGTAAATTTCAGGTACGGGAACCAGACTATCCAAATGGTTGCCCGAAGAGGGTCATGTCAAAAAGGGGCCAAAAAGTCTGTGATAAAAGGGATCATGCCATATCAAATTTGCTTGTTTTGGATGTATGAAGGATTGTTCTTGAATTTGAGGTAAGCCATAACATTTTTGCGGACTCATGGGCTGAGCTATAAGCCAAAACGTTATAATGGTCGGCTATGGGAAACGTAATACTTCCATCTAACCTAAATATGAACTCTTCCAAAGTTGTTGTTGTTCCATTAATTTGACATTTCAGCAGCAATAACTTCCGGTTCTGATTTTTCTGCAGCCGATCCATTCTGTGTAAGCTATTTACATGTTTTTCTGGCCCATATCAAAATATTTTGGTTATATTGCATCAGAATTCACTTATCTGTTCACCTTTCTGTCTGTCTCAGGCCATTTTAACATGGAAAATCAACATTTCCCTAAATAACTCACACACTATTTCAGTTACAAAGTTGAAATTTGGTGGGGATACACATCTTCATAACATGTATCTCCTGATACCAAGGTCAAGGTCATTCATCAAGGTCAAGGTCATATCTGAAAGCCAATTTGATTGAAAATTTGACATGATTTTTCTTCATTTTTGCACATACTACAAACATGTGAAAGCTATAAGGCTCTATATTTGTTGAATATGCACATCATATCATTGAGTTTAACTTTGTTCCAAGGTCAAGGTCATCCATGAAGGTCAAGGTCAAGTTTCAAGGTCATTTTTTTCAGTAAAAAATGTTTTTTCATGAGGGCGGGGGGGGGGAGTTCCTTGTTTTTTTCCTTCTTGACAAATAGATACTGTTCATGCACTTTGTTTGACTCTTTGATGCACATACAAGTCTAGAAATGACCATATTTTATCATTTTCTAGTTTTTCTGTGGGCTTTGTGCTGGTTTTATACAAGATTTTCTCTTTATTTTAGAAATTATCTGCAATGGCTCCTTAGGTTGTAGTCATCACCCCAAATGATTTTCACAAGACATAGATCAGCCCGCTACATGAGATAGTTCTCATATTGACGGGCTCAGACCATTGAATCGCACTCTGAGCTTTGACTTCAATCATCAACCGGGTTGTTCTGCAGTTTGGTAAGGAAGATTTGTTTGCTTACTTCATTCTTTTTGCTAATCTGAGTGTTTAAAATCAGTTTAGCTGAAAGTGAAGTATGTAATGCAGTTGGCTGATGCATTGTTCTATGTATAGGATTATAAAAACAGTAAAATAGTGGGTTGAAGGGTCTGATTTTGGCATGTTTGCTTAAAGCAAATACAAATTAGACTGTTGAAACCCTGTTTTCTGTTATTTTGGTTTATTCTATACTTAAAAATATTGGATTTTTAAGGCCTCAATGATGACAGGCCCCTTTTCCTGTGCCCTCCATGGTCTATTATTCAACTTAAACCTGCTTAAAAGCATGTAAATCTGAGAAAACAATGTCAGAAATTGTAAAACTTGCTTTAAATAACATGTTTTGATATAATTAGAGGGATTAAAAGAAGATTCTGCAGAAATTTGGCTATTTTGAATGTAAAAAAAATCTAATGACTCATCATTTTCAACTATTATGTAATTTTGATTATTCAAATGTAGCTTTTTTTCACATTTTCATTTTAATTTGGAGTTTCTGGGTAAGATGGGATATAACAGACAGATTAATGTGAATATTTAACATTTTTTCCATTGATTATTGGATTTATGAGCAAAGGAAGACTGTGTCATTGCTAAATAGACTCTTGTAATTTGCATCACTGGTGCTAAGGGAAATGCTGATTTCTCCAACATTTTTCAACCAAATGCATTGAAATTCTACATTGATGCAGAGACAATATTGTACTAGCCATATGATCAAATAAAAATACAATTTGTGAAAAATTGTGCCTTTGAGATTTAAAAATAAGCAGAAAATAAAGATTTCTTTTCAAGGATAAAGGGTGACCTCTTAAAATAAATAGTAAAAAATATAAATTGAATTAAATTTCACCTGAAACAGTGATTGATATTACCATAAGTAATAGTTCCACAATGTCAGATGAAAAGGATATGTTAAATATGATTTTAGAGTCTTTCTTTTGAACATTGAAAGTATATGTTTTGATTTAGAAGACTTTTCTAAAATAGTACACTTTTGGCTTAACTTTATTAAGACAGGGTAAAGGGAAATGCCCATTTTTCACAATGTATGGAAAAGTTTTGGCCAGTAATTTGGGATTTAGTCCAAAATAGGTATATGTACTTAAAATTGTCAAAATTTTCAATTCTGAAGCAATAACATTTTTTATTTAGGTTAGGTGGAAGTATTACATTTTCCCGGCATCTGTCAGATTTTGTCCACTGAACGTCCGCACTATAAACAAGGATCAAGGTGAGTTCTGATTGGTCAATAATGTAATAATATAGAATTATTTTTCTTTATTTATAAAATTTGATATTTTGGCAAACAATTGCAGTAATATTTTTTAAGAATTTAGAATATTTTGGCACTTCAAGAGTTATTTTTAGACATGGGTGTATATTGAGGAAAGGCCAGTCCAAATGGTAGACTGGTACCCATTCGTTTAAATAACTGAATCTACGACTGGGAATGGCTACTGCATTCTGTCCTATGATTAGTCAATAGATACGACCGTCCGAAGAATTCAACCAATCAGAGCTCATGTTCTAAAAGTGTAAACAATACGGTTTGGCGCGCTTTTACTAAGGGACGCTACTCTAAGTCACTTACACTACTTACGCTAGTCTAAGTCGTTTACAGAGTTGCTTCCCCTGTCCAGGCCGTGTACATGACCGTGAGATTAGCTATAACCGTACCTAAATTCGTAGTAAATTTCAGGTACGGGAACCAGACTATCCAAATGGTTGCCCGAAGAGGGTCATGTCAAAAAGGGGCCAAAAAGTCTGTGATAAAAGGGATCATGCCATATCAAATTTGCTTGTTTTGGATGTATGAAGGATTGTTCTTGAATTTGAGGTAAGCCATAACATTTTTGCGGACTCATGGGCTGAGCTATAAGCCAAAACGTTATAATGGTCGGCTATGGGAAACGTAATACTTCCATCTAACCTAAATATGAACTCTTCCAAAGTTGTTGTTGTTCCATTAATTTGACATTTCAGCAGCAATAACTTCCGGTTCTGATTTTTCTGCAGCCGATCCATTCTGTGTAAGCTATTTACATGTTTTTCTGGCCCATATCAAAATATTTTGGTTATATTGCATCAGAATTCACTTATCTGTTCACCTTTCTGTCTGTCTCAGGCCATTTTAACATGGAAAATCAACATTTCCCTAAATAACTCACACACTATTTCAGTTACAAAGTTGAAATTTGGTGGGGATACACATCTTCATAACATGTATCTCCTGATACCAAGGTCAAGGTCATTCATCAAGGTCAAGGTCATATCTGAAAGCCAATTTGATTGAAAATTTGACATGATTTTTCTTCATTTTTGCACATACTACAAACATGTGAAAGCTATAAGGCTCTATATTTGTTGAATATGCACATCATATCATTGAGTTTAACTTTGTTCCAAGGTCAAGGTCATCCATGAAGGTCAAGGTCAAGTTTCAAGGTCATTTTTTTCAGTAAAAATGTTTTTTCATGAGGGCGGGGGGGGGGAGTTCCTTGTTTTTTTCCTTCTTGACAAATAGATACTGTTCATGCACTTTGTTTGACTCTTTGATGCACATACAAGTCTAGAAATGACCATATTTTATCATTTTCTAGTTTTTCTGTGGGCTTTGTGCTGGTTTTATACAAGATTTTCTCTTTATTTTAGAAATTATCTGCAATGGCTCCTTAGGTTGTAGTCATCACCCCAAATGATTTTCACAAGACATAGATCAGCCCGCTACATGAGATAGTTCTCATATTGACGGGCTCAGACCATTGAATCGCACTCTGAGCTTTGACTTCAATCATCAACCGGGTTGTTCTGCAGTTTGGTAAGGAAGATTTGTTTGCTTACTTCATTCTTTTTGCTAATCTGAGTGTTTAAAATCAGTTTAGCTGAAAGTGAAGTATGTAATGCAGTTGGCTGATGCATTGTTCTATGTATAGGATTATAAAAACAGTAAAATAGTGGGTTGAAGGGTCTGATTTTGGCATGTTTGCTTAAAGCAAATACAAATTAGACTGTTGAAACCCTGTTTTCTGTTATTTTGGTTTATTCTATACTTAAAAATATTGGATTTTTAAGGCCCCAATGATGACAGGCCCCTTTTCCTGTGCCCTCCATGGTCTATTATTCAACTTAAACCTGCTTAAAAGCATGTAAAACTGAGAAAACAATGTCAGAAATTGTAAAACTTGCTTTAAATAACATGTTTTGATATAATTAGAGGGATTAAAAGAAGATTCTGCAGAAATTTGGCTATTTTGAATGTAAAAAAAATCTAATGACTCATCATTTTCAACTATTATGTAATTTTGATTATTCAAATGTAGCTTTTTTTCACATTTTCATTTTAATTTGGAGTTTCTGGGTAAGATGGGATATAACAGACAGATTAATGTGAATATTTAACATTTTTTCCATTGATTATTGGATTTATGAGCAAAGGAAGACTGTGTCATTGCTAAATAGACTCTTGTAATTTGCATCACTGGTGTTAAGGGAAATGCTGATTTCTCCAACATTTTTCAACCAAATGCATTGAAATTCTACATTGATGCAGAGACAATATTGTACTAGCCATATGATCAAATAAAAATACAATTTGTGAAAAATTGTGCCTTTGAGATTTAAAAATAAGCAGAAAATAAAGATTTCTTTTCAAGGATAAAGGGTGACCTCTTAAAATAAATAGTAAAAAATATAAATTGAATTAAATTTCACCTGAAACAGTGATTGATATTACCATAAGTAATAGTTCCACAATGTCAGATGAAAAGGATATGTTAAATATGATTTTAGAGTCTTTCTTTTGAACATTGAAAGTATATGTTTTGATTTAGAAGACTTTTCTAAAATAGTACACTTTTGGCTTAACTTTATTAAGACAGGGTAAAGGGAAATGCCCATTTTTCACAATGTATGGAAAAGTTTTGGCCAGTAATTTGGGATTTAGTCCAAAATAGGTATATGTACTTAAAATTGTCAAAATTTTCAATTCTGAAGCAATAACATTTTTTATTTAGGTTAGGTGGAAGTATTACATTTTCCCGGCATCTGTCAGATTTTGTCCACTGAACGTCCGCACTATAAACAAGGATCAAGGTGAGTTCTGATTGGTCAATAATGTAATAATATAGAATTATTTTTCTTTATTTATAAAATTTGATATTTTGGCAAACAATTGCAGTAATTTTTTTTAAGAATTTAGAATATTTTGGCACTTCAAGAGTTATTTTTAGACATGGGTGTATATTGAGGAAAGGCCAGTCCAAATGGTAGACTGGTACCCATTCGTTTAAATAACTGAATCTACGACTGGGAATGGCTACTGCATTCTGTCCTATGATTAGTCAATAGATACGACCGTCCGAAGAATTCAACCAATCAGAGCTCATGTTCTAAAAGTGTAAACAATACGGTTTGGCGCGCTTTTACTAAGGGACGCTACTCTAAGTCACTTACACTACTTACGCTAGTCTAAGTCGTTTACAGAGTTGCTTCCCCTGTCCAGGCCGTGTACATGACCGTGAGATTAGCTATAACCGTACCTAAATTCGTAGTAAATTTCAGGTACGGGAACCAGACTATCCAAATGGTTGCCCGAAGAGGGTCATGTCAAAAAGGGGCCAAAAAGTCTGTGATAAAAGGGATCATGCCATATCAAATTTGCTTGTTTTGGATGTATGAAGGATTGTTCTTGAATTTGAGGTAAGCCATAACATTTTTGCGGACTCATGGGCTGAGCTATAAGCCAAAACGTTATAATGGTCGGCTATGGGAAACGTAATACTTCCATCTAACCTAAATATGAACTCTTCCAAAGTTGTTGTTGTTCCATTAATTTGACATTTCAGCAGCAATAACTTCCGGTTCTGATTTTTCTGCAGCCGATCCATTCTGTGTAAGCTATTTACATGTTTTTCTGGCCCATATCAAAATATTTTGGTTATATTGCATCAGAATTCACTTATCTGTTCACCTTTCTGTCTGTCTCAGGCCATTTTAACATGGAAAATCAACATTTCCCTAAATAACTCACACACTATTTCAGTTACAAAGTTGAAATTTGGTGGGGATACACATCTTCATAACATGTATCTCCTGATACCAAGGTCAAGGTCATTCATCAAGGTCAAGGTCATATCTGAAAGCCAATTTGATTGAAAATTTGACATGATTTTTCTTCATTTTTGCACATACTACAAACATGTGAAAGCTATAAGGCTCTATATTTGTTGAATATGCACATCATATCATTGAGTTTAACTTTGTTCCAAGGTCAAGGTCATCCATGAAGGTCAAGGTCAAGTTTCAAGGTCATTTTTTTCAGTAAAAATGTTTTTTCATGAGGGCGGGGGGGAGTTCCTTGTTTTTTTCCTTCTTGACAAATAGATACTGTTCATGCACTTTGTTTGACTCTTTGATGCACATACAAGTCTAGAAATGACCATATTTTATCATTTTCTAGTTTTTCTGTGGGCTTTGTGCTGGTTTTATACAAGATTTTCTCTTTATTTTAGAAATTATCTGCAATGGCTCCTTAGGTTGTAGTCATCACCCCAAATGATTTTCACAAGACATAGATCAGCCCGCTACATGAGATAGTTCTCATATTGACGGGCTCAGACCATTGAATCGCACTCTGAGCTTTGACTTCAATCATCAACCGGGTTGTTCTGCAGTTTGGTAAGGAAGATTTGTTTGCTTACTTCATTCTTTTTGCTAATCTGAGTGTTTAAAATCAGTTTAGCTGAAAGTGAAGTATGTAATGCAGTTGGCTGATGCATTGTTCTATGTATAGGATTATAAAAACAGTAAAATAGTGGGTTGAAGGGTCTGATTTTGGCATGTTTGCTTAAAGCAAATACAAATTAGACTGTTGAAACCCTGTTTTCTGTTATTTTGGTTTATTCTATACTTAAAAATATTGGATTTTTAAGGCCCCAATGATGACAGGCCCCTTTTCCTGTGCCCTCCATGGTCTATTATTCAACTTAAACCTGCTTAAAAGCATGTAAAACTGAGAAAACAATGTCAGAAATTGTAAAACTTGCTTTAAATAACATGTTTTGATATAATTAGAGGGATTAAAAGAAGATTCTGCAGAAATTTGGCTATTTTGAATGTAAAAAAAATCTAATGACTCATCATTTTCAACTATTATGTAATTTTGATTATTCAAATGTAGCTTTTTTTCACATTTTCATTTTAATTTGGAGTTTCTGGGTAAGATGGGATATAACAGACAGATTAATGTGAATATTTAACATTTTTTCCATTGATTATTGGATTTATGAGCAAAGGAAGACTGTGTCATTGCTAAATAGACTCTTGTAATTTGCATCACTGGTGTTAAGGGAAATGCTGATTTCTCCAACATTTTTCAACCAAATGCATTGAAATTCTACATTGATGCAGAGACAATATTGTACTAGCCATATGATCAAATAAAAATACAATTTGTGAAAAATTGTGCCTTTGAGATTTAAAAATAAGCAGAAAATAAAGATTTCTTTTCAAGGATAAAGGGTGACCTCTTAAAATAAATAGTAAAAAATATAAATTGAATTAAATTTCACCTGAAACAGTGATTGATATTACCATAAGTAATAGTTCCACAATGTCAGATGAAAAGGATATGTTAAATATGATTTTAGAGTCTTTCTTTTGAACATTGAAAGTATATGTTTTGATTTAGAAGACTTTTCTAAAATAGTACACTTTTGGCTTAACTTTATTAAGACAGGGTAAAGGGAAATGCCCATTTTTCACAATGTATGGAAAAGTTTTGGCCAGTAATTTGGGATTTAGTCCAAAATAGGTATATGTACTTAAAATTGTCAAAATTTTCAATTCTGAAGCAATAACATTTTTTATTTAGGTTAGGTGGAAGTATTACATTTTCCCGGCATCTGTCAGATTTTGTCCACTGAACGTCCGCACTATAAACAAGGATCAAGGTGAGTTCTGATTGGTCAATAATGTAATAATATAGAATTATTTTTCTTTATTTATAAAATTTGATATTTTGGCAAACAATTGCAGTAATTTTTTTTAAGAATTTAGAATATTTTGGCACTTCAAGAGTTATTTTTAGACATGGGTGTATATTGAGGAAAGGCCAGTCCAAATGGTAGACTGGTACCCATTCGTTTAAATAACTGAATCTACTAAATTCGTAGTAAATTTCAGGTACGGGAACCAGACTATCCAAATGGTTGCCCGAAGAGGGTCATGTCAAAAAGGGGCCAAAAAGTCTGTGATAAAAGGGATCATGCCATATCAAATTTGCTTGTTTTGGATGTATGAAGGATTGTTCTTGAATTTGAGGTAAGCCATAACATTTTTGCGGACTCATGGGCTGAGCTATAAGCCAAAACGTTATAATGGTCGGCTATGGGAAACGTAATACTTCCATCTAACCTAAATATGAACTCTTCCAAAGTTGTTGTTGTTCCATTAATTTGACATTTCAGCAGCAATAACTTCCGGTTCTGATTTTTCTGCAGCCGATCCATTCTGTGTAAGCTATTTACATGTTTTTCTGGCCCATATCAAAATATTTTGGTTATATTGCATCAGAATTCACTTATCTGTTCACCTTTCTGTCTGTCTCAGGCCATTTTAACATGGAAAATCAACATTTCCCTAAATAACTCACACACTATTTCAGTTACAAAGTTGAAATTTGGTGGGGATACACATCTTCATAACATGTATCTCCTGATACCAAGGTCAAGGTCATTCATCAAGGTCAAGGTCATATCTGAAAGCCAATTTGATTGAAAATTTGACATGATTTTTCTTCATTTTTGCACATACTACAAACATGTGAAAGCTATAAGGCTCTATATTTGTTGAATATGCACATCATATCATTGAGTTTAACTTTGTTCCAAGGTCAAGGTCATCCATGAAGGTCAAGGTCAAGTTTCAAGGTCATTTTTTTCAGTAAAAAATGTTTTTTCATGAGGGCGGGGGGGGGGGGGAGTTCCTTGTTTTTTTCCTTCTTGACAAATAGATACTGTTCATGCACTTTGTTTGACTCTTTGATGCACATACAAGTCTAGAAATGACCATATTTTATCATTTTCTAGTTTTTCTGTGGGCTTTGTGCTGGTTTTATACAAGATTTTCTCTTTATTTTAGAAATTATCTGCAATGGCTCCTTAGGTTGTAGTCATCACCCCAAATGATTTTCACAAGACATAGATCAGCCCGCTACATGAGATAGTTCTCATATTGACGGGCTCAGACCATTGAATCGCACTCTGAGCTTTGACTTCAATCATCAACCGGGTTGTTCTGCAGTTTGGTAAGGAAGATTTGTTTGCTTACTTCATTCTTTTTGCTAATCTGAGTGTTTAAAATCAGTTTAGCTGAAAGTGAAGTATGTAATGCAGTTGGCTGATGCATTGTTCTATGTATAGGATTATAAAAACAGTAAAATAGTGGGTTGAAGGGTCTGATTTTGGCATGTTTGCTTAAAGCAAATACAAATTAGACTGTTGAAACCCTGTTTTCTGTTATTTTGGTTTATTCTATACTTAAAAATATTGGATTTTTAAGGCCCCAATGATGACAGGCCCCTTTTCCTGTGCCCTCCATGGTCTATTATTCAACTTAAACCTGCTTAAAAGCATGTAAAACTGAGAAAACAATGTCAGAAATTGTAAAACTTGCTTTAAATAACATGTTTTGATATAATTAGAGGGATTAAAAGAAGATTCTGCAGAAATTTGGCTATTTTGAATGTAAAAAAAATCTAATGACTCATCATTTTCAACTATTATGTAATTTTGATTATTCAAATGTAGCTTTTTTTCACATTTTCATTTTAATTTGGAGTTTCTGGGTAAGATGGGATATAACAGACAGATTAATGTGAATATTTAACATTTTTTCCATTGATTATTGGATTTATGAGCAAAGGAAGACTGTGTCATTGCTAAATAGACTCTTGTAATTTGCATCACTGGTGTTAAGGGAAATGCTGATTTCTCCAACATTTTTCAACCAAATGCATTGAAATTCTACATTGATGCAGAGACAATATTGTACTAGCCATATGATCAAATAAAAATACAATTTGTGAAAAATTGTGCCTTTGAGATTTAAAAATAAGCAGAAAATAAAGATTTCTTTTCAAGGATAAAGGGTGACCTCTTAAAATAAATAGTAAAAAATATAAATTGAATTAAATTTCACCTGAAACAGTGATTGATATTACCATAAGTAATAGTTCCACAATGTCAGATGAAAAGGATATGTTAAATATGATTTTAGAGTCTTTCTTTTGAACATTGAAAGTATATGTTTTGATTTAGAAGACTTTTCTAAAATAGTACACTTTTGGCTTAACTTTATTAAGACAGGGTAAAGGGAAATGCCCATTTTTCACAATGTATGGAAAAGTTTTGGCCAGTAATTTGGGATTTAGTCCAAAATAGGTATATGTACTTAAAATTGTCAAAATTTTCAATTCTGAAGCAATAACATTTTTTATTTAGGTTAGGTGGAAGTATTACATTTTCCCGGCATCTGTCAGATTTTGTCCACTGAACGTCCGCACTATAAACAAGGATCAAGGTGAGTTCTGATTGGTCAATAATGTAATAATATAGAATTATTTTTCTTTATTTATAAAATTTGATATTTTGGCAAACAATTGCAGTAATTTTTTTTAAGAATTTAGAATATTTTGGCACTTCAAGAGTTATTTTTAGACATGGGTGTATATTGAGGAAAGGCCAGTCCAAATGGTAGACTGGTACCCATTCGTTTAAATAACTGAATCTACTAAATTCGTAGTAAATTTCAGGTACGGGAACCAGACTATCCAAATGGTTGCCCGAAGAGGGTCATGTCAAAAAGGGGCCAAAAAGTCTGTGATAAAAGGGATCATGCCATATCAAATTTGCTTGTTTTGGATGTATGAAGGATTGTTCTTGAATTTGAGGTAAGCCATAACATTTTTGCGGACTCATGGGCTGAGCTATAAGCCAAAACGTTATAATGGTCGGCTATGGGAAACGTAATACTTCCATCTAACCTAAATATGAACTCTTCCAAAGTTGTTGTTGTTCCATTAATTTGACATTTCAGCAGCAATAACTTCCGGTTCTGATTTTTCTGCAGCCGATCCATTCTGTGTAAGCTATTTACATGTTTTTCTGGCCCATATCAAAATATTTTGGTTATATTGCATCAGAATTCACTTATCTGTTCACCTTTCTGTCTGTCTCAGGCCATTTTAACATGGAAAATCAACATTTCCCTAAATAACTCACACACTATTTCAGTTACAAAGTTGAAATTTGGTGGGGATACACATCTTCATAACATGTATCTCCTGATACCAAGGTCAAGGTCATTCATCAAGGTCAAGGTCATATCTGAAAGCCAATTTGATTGAAAATTTGACATGATTTTTCTTCATTTTTGCACATACTACAAACATGTGAAAGCTATAAGGCTCTATATTTGTTGAATATGCACATCATATCATTGAGTTTAACTTTGTTCCAAGGTCAAGGTCATCCATGAAGGTCAAGGTCAAGTTTCAAGGTCATTTTTTTCAGTAAAAAATGTTTTTTCATGAGGGCGGGGGGGGGGGGGAGTTCCTTGTTTTTTTCCTTCTTGACAAATAGATACTGTTCATGCACTTTGTTTGACTCTTTGATGCACATACAAGTCTAGAAATGACCATATTTTATCATTTTCTAGTTTTTCTGTGGGCTTTGTGCTGGTTTTATACAAGATTTTCTCTTTATTTTAGAAATTATCTGCAATGGCTCCTTAGGTTGTAGTCATCACCCCAAATGATTTTCACAAGACATAGATCAGCCCGCTACATGAGATAGTTCTCATATTGACGGGCTCAGACCATTGAATCGCACTCTGAGCTTTGACTTCAATCATCAACCGGGTTGTTCTGCAGTTTGGTAAGGAAGATTTGTTTGCTTACTTCATTCTTTTTGCTAATCTGAGTGTTTAAAATCAGTTTAGCTGAAAGTGAAGTATGTAATGCAGTTGGCTGATGCATTGTTCTATGTATAGGATTATAAAAACAGTAAAATAGTGGGTTGAAGGGTCTGATTTTGGCATGTTTGCTTAAAGCAAATACAAATTAGACTGTTGAAACCCTGTTTTCTGTTATTTTGGTTTATTCTATACTTAAAAATATTGGATTTTTAAGGCCCCAATGATGACAGGCCCCTTTTCCTGTGCCCTCCATGGTCTATTATTCAACTTAAACCTGCTTAAAAGCATGTAAAACTGAGAAAACAATGTCAGAAATTGTAAAACTTGCTTTAAATAACATGTTTTGATATAATTAGAGGGATTAAAAGAAGATTCTGCAGAAATTTGGCTATTTTGAATGTAAAAAAAATCTAATGACTCATCATTTTCAACTATTATGTAATTTTGATTATTCAAATGTAGCTTTTTTTCACATTTTCATTTTAATTTGGAGTTTCTGGGTAAGATGGGATATAACAGACAGATTAATGTGAATATTTAACATTTTTTCCATTGATTATTGGATTTATGAGCAAAGGAAGACTGTGTCATTGCTAAATAGACTCTTGTAATTTGCATCACTGGTGTTAAGGGAAATGCTGATTTCTCCAACATTTTTCAACCAAATGCATTGAAATTCTACATTGATGCAGAGACAATATTGTACTAGCCATATGATCAAATAAAAATACAATTTGTGAAAAATTGTGCCTTTGAGATTTAAAAATAAGCAGAAAATAAAGATTTCTTTTCAAGGATAAAGGGTGACCTCTTAAAATAAATAGTAAAAAATATAAATTGAATTAAATTTCACCTGAAACAGTGATTGATATTACCATAAGTAATAGTTCCACAATGTCAGATGAAAAGGATATGTTAAATATGATTTTAGAGTCTTTCTTTTGAACATTGAAAGTATATGTTTTGATTTAGAAGACTTTTCTAAAATAGTACACTTTTGGCTTAACTTTATTAAGACAGGGTAAAGGGAAATGCCCATTTTTCACAATGTATGGAAAAGTTTTGGCCAGTAATTTGGGATTTAGTCCAAAATAGGTATATGTACTTAAAATTGTCAAAATTTTCAATTCTGAAGCAATAACATTTTTTATTTAGGTTAGGTGGAAGTATTACATTTTCCCGGCATCTGTCAGATTTTGTCCACTGAACGTCCGCACTATAAACAAGGATCAAGGTGAGTTCTGATTGGTCAATAATGTAATAATATAGAATTATTTTTCTTTATTTATAAAATTTGATATTTTGGCAAACAATTGCAGTAATTTTTTTTAAGAATTTAGAATATTTTGGCACTTCAAGAGTTATTTTTAGACATGGGTGTATATTGAGGAAAGGCCAGTCCAAATGGTAGACTGGTACCCATTCGTTTAAATAACTGAATCTACGACTGGGAATGGCTACTGCATTCTGTCCTATGATTAGTCAATAGATACGACCGTCCGAAGAATTCAACCAATCAGAGCTCATGTTCTAAAAGTGTAAACAATACGGTTTGGCGCGCTTTTACTAAGGGACGCTACTCTAAGTCACTTACACTACTTACGCTAGTCTAAGTCGTTTACAGAGTTGCTTCCCCTGTCCAGGCCGTGTACATGACCGTGAGATTAGCTATAACCGTACCTAAATTCGTAGTAAATTTCAGGTACGGGAACCAGACTATCCAAATGGTTGCCCGAAGAGGGTCATGTCAAAAAGGGGCCAAAAAGTCTGTGATAAAAGGGATCATGCCATATCAAATTTGCTTGTTTTGGATGTATGAAGGATTGTTCTTGAATTTGAGGTAAGCCATAACATTTTTGCGGACTCATGGGCTGAGCTATAAGCCAAAACGTTATAATGGTCGGCTATGGGAAACGTAATACTTCCATCTAACCTAAATATGAACTCTTCCAAAGTTGTTGTTGTTCCATTAATTTGACATTTCAGCAGCAATAACTTCCGGTTCTGATTTTTCTGCAGCCGATCCATTCTGTGTAAGCTATTTACATGTTTTTCTGGCCCATATCAAAATATTTTGGTTATATTGCATCAGAATTCACTTATCTGTTCACCTTTCTGTCTGTCTCAGGCCATTTTAACATGGAAAATCAACATTTCCCTAAATAACTCACACACTATTTCAGTTACAAAGTTGAAATTTGGTGGGGATACACATCTTCATAACATGTATCTCCTGATACCAAGGTCAAGGTCATTCATCAAGGTCAAGGTCATATCTGAAAGCCAATTTGATTGAAAATTTGACATGATTTTTCTTCATTTTTGCACATACTACAAACATGTGAAAGCTATAAGGCTCTATATTTGTTGAATATGCACATCATATCATTGAGTTTAACTTTGTTCCAAGGTCAAGGTCATCCATGAAGGTCAAGGTCAAGTTTCAAGGTCATTTTTTTCAGTAAAAAATGTTTTTTCATGAGGGCGGGGGGGGGGTTCCTTGTTTTTTTCCTTCTTGACAAATAGATACTGTTCATGCACTTTGTTTGACTCTTTGATGCACATACAAGTCTAGAAATGACCATATTTTATCATTTTCTAGTTTTTCTGTGGGCTTTGTGCTGGTTTTATACAAGATTTTCTCTTTATTTTAGAAATTATCTGCAATGGCTCCTTAGGTTGTAGTCATCACCCCAAATGATTTTCACAAGACATAGATCAGCCCGCTACATGAGATAGTTCTCATATTGACGGGCTCAGACCATTGAATCGCACTCTGAGCTTTGACTTCAATCATCAACCGGGTTGTTCTGCAGTTTGGTAAGGAAGATTTGTTTGCTTACTTCATTCTTTTTGCTAATCTGAGTGTTTAAAATCAGTTTAGCTGAAAGTGAAGTATGTAATGCAGTTGGCTGATGCATTGTTCTATGTATAGGATTATAAAAACAGTAAAATAGTGGGTTGAAGGGTCTGATTTTGGCATGTTTGCTTAAAGCAAATACAAATTAGACTGTTGAAACCCTGTTTTCTGTTATTTTGGTTTATTCTATACTTAAAAATATTGGATTTTTAAGGCCCCAATGATGACAGGCCCCTTTTCCTGTGCCCTCCATGGTCTATTATTCAACTTAAACCTGCTTAAAAGCATGTAAAACTGAGAAAACAATGTCAGAAATTGTAAAACTTGCTTTAAATAACATGTTTTGATATAATTAGAGGGATTAAAAGAAGATTCTGCAGAAATTTGGCTATTTTGAATGTAAAAAAAATCTAATGACTCATCATTTTCAACTATTATGTAATTTTGATTATTCAAATGTAGCTTTTTTTCACATTTTCATTTTAATTTGGAGTTTCTGGGTAAGATGGGATATAACAGACAGATTAATGTGAATATTTAACATTTTTTCCATTGATTATTGGATTTATGAGCAAAGGAAGACTGTGTCATTGCTAAATAGACTCTTGTAATTTGCATCACTGGTGTTAAGGGAAATGCTGATTTCTCCAACATTTTTCAACCAAATGCATTGAAATTCTACATTGATGCAGAGACAATATTGTACTAGCCATATGATCAAATAAAAATACAATTTGTGAAAAATTGTGCCTTTGAGATTTAAAAATAAGCAGAAAATAAAGATTTCTTTTCAAGGATAAAGGGTGACCTCTTAAAATAAATAGTAAAAAATATAAATTGAATTAAATTTCACCTGAAACAGTGATTGATATTACCATAAGTAATAGTTCCACAATGTCAGATGAAAAGGATATGTTAAATATGATTTTAGAGTCTTTCTTTTGAACATTGAAAGTATATGTTTTGATTTAGAAGACTTTTCTAAAATAGTACACTTTTGGCTTAACTTTATTAAGACAGGGTAAAGGGAAATGCCCATTTTTCACAATGTATGGAAAAGTTTTGGCCAGTAATTTGGGATTTAGTCCAAAATAGGTATATGTACTTAAAATTGTCAAAATTTTCAATTCTGAAGCAATAACATTTTTTATTTAGGTTAGGTGGAAGTATTACATTTTCCCGGCATCTGTCAGATTTTGTCCACTGAACGTCCGCACTATAAACAAGGATCAAGGTGAGTTCTGATTGGTCAATAATGTAATAATATAGAATTATTTTTCTTTATTTATAAAATTTGATATTTTGGCAAACAATTGCAGTAATTTTTTTTAAGAATTTAGAATATTTTGGCACTTCAAGAGTTATTTTTAGACATGGGTGTATATTGAGGAAAGGCCAGTCCAAATGGTAGACTGGTACCCATTCGTTTAAATAACTGAATCTACGACTGGGAATGGCTACTGCATTCTGTCCTATGATTAGTCAATAGATACGACCGTCCGAAGAATTCAACCAATCAGAGCTCATGTTCTAAAAGTGTAAACAATACGGTTTGGCGCGCTTTTACTAAGGGACGCTACTCTAAGTCACTTACACTACTTACGCTAGTCTAAGTCGTTTACAGAGTTGCTTCCCCTGTCCAGGCCGTGTACATGACCGTGAGATTAGCTATAACCGTACCTAAATTCGTAGTAAATTTCAGGTACGGGAACCAGACTATCCAAATGGTTGCCCGAAGAGGGTCATGTCAAAAAGGGGCCAAAAAGTCTGTGATAAAAGGGATCATGCCATATCAAATTTGCTTGTTTTGGATGTATGAAGGATTGTTCTTGAATTTGAGGTAAGCCATAACATTTTTGCGGACTCATGGGCTGAGCTATAAGCCAAAACGTTATAATGGTCGGCTATGGGAAACGTAATACTTCCATCTAACCTAAATATGAACTCTTCCAAAGTTGTTGTTGTTCCATTAATTTGACATTTCAGCAGCAATAACTTCCGGTTCTGATTTTTCTGCAGCCGATCCATTCTGTGTAAGCTATTTACATGTTTTTCTGGCCCATATCAAAATATTTTGGTTATATTGCATCAGAATTCACTTATCTGTTCACCTTTCTGTCTGTCTCAGGCCATTTTAACATGGAAAATCAACATTTCCCTAAATAACTCACACACTATTTCAGTTACAAAGTTGAAATTTGGTGGGGATACACATCTTCATAACATGTATCTCCTGATACCAAGGTCAAGGTCATTCATCAAGGTCAAGGTCATATCTGAAAGCCAATTTGATTGAAAATTTGACATGATTTTTCTTCATTTTTGCACATACTACAAACATGTGAAAGCTATAAGGCTCTATATTTGTTGAATATGCACATCATATCATTGAGTTTAACTTTGTTCCAAGGTCAAGGTCATCCATGAAGGTCAAGGTCAAGTTTCAAGGTCATTTTTTTCAGTAAAAAATGTTTTTTCATGAGGGCGGGGGGGGGGAGTTCCTTGTTTTTTTCCTTCTTGACAAATAGATACTGTTCATGCACTTTGTTTGACTCTTTGATGCACATACAAGTCTAGAAATGACCATATTTTATCATTTTCTAGTTTTTCTGTGGGCTTTGTGCTGGTTTTATACAAGATTTTCTCTTTATTTTAGAAATTATCTGCAATGGCTCCTTAGGTTGTAGTCATCACCCCAAATGATTTTCACAAGACATAGATCAGCCCGCTACATGAGATAGTTCTCATATTGACGGGCTCAGACCATTGAATCGCACTCTGAGCTTTGACTTCAATCATCAACCGGGTTGTTCTGCAGTTTGGTAAGGAAGATTTGTTTGCTTACTTCATTCTTTTTGCTAATCTGAGTGTTTAAAATCAGTTTAGCTGAAAGTGAAGTATGTAATGCAGTTGGCTGATGCATTGTTCTATGTATAGGATTATAAAAACAGTAAAATAGTGGGTTGAAGGGTCTGATTTTGGCATGTTTGCTTAAAGCAAATACAAATTAGACTGTTGAAACCCTGTTTTCTGTTATTTTGGTTTATTCTATACTTAAAAATATTGGATTTTTAAGGCCCCAATGATGACAGGCCCCTTTTCCTGTGCCCTCCATGGTCTATTATTCAACTTAAACCTGCTTAAAAGCATGTAAAACTGAGAAAACAATGTCAGAAATTGTAAAACTTGCTTTAAATAACATGTTTTGATATAATTAGAGGGATTAAAAGAAGATTCTGCAGAAATTTGGCTATTTTGAATGTAAAAAAAATCTAATGACTCATCATTTTCAACTATTATGTAATTTTGATTATTCAAATGTAGCTTTTTTTCACATTTTCATTTTAATTTGGAGTTTCTGGGTAAGATGGGATATAACAGACAGATTAATGTGAATATTTAACATTTTTTCCATTGATTATTGGATTTATGAGCAAAGGAAGACTGTGTCATTGCTAAATAGACTCTTGTAATTTGCATCACTGGTGTTAAGGGAAATGCTGATTTCTCCAACATTTTTCAACCAAATGCATTGAAATTCTACATTGATGCAGAGACAATATTGTACTAGCCATATGATCAAATAAAAATACAATTTGTGAAAAATTGTGCCTTTGAGATTTAAAAATAAGCAGAAAATAAAGATTTCTTTTCAAGGATAAAGGGTGACCTCTTAAAATAAATAGTAAAAAATATAAATTGAATTAAATTTCACCTGAAACAGTGATTGATATTACCATAAGTAATAGTTCCACAATGTCAGATGAAAAGGATATGTTAAATATGATTTTAGAGTCTTTCTTTTGAACATTGAAAGTATATGTTTTGATTTAGAAGACTTTTCTAAAATAGTACACTTTTGGCTTAACTTTATTAAGACAGGGTAAAGGGAAATGCCCATTTTTCACAATGTATGGAAAAGTTTTGGCCAGTAATTTGGGATTTAGTCCAAAATAGGTATATGTACTTAAAATTGTCAAAATTTTCAATTCTGAAGCAATAACATTTTTTATTTAGGTTAGGTGGAAGTATTACATTTTCCCGGCATCTGTCAGATTTTGTCCACTGAACGTCCGCACTATAAACAAGGATCAAGGTGAGTTCTGATTGGTCAATAATGTAATAATATAGAATTATTTTTCTTTATTTATAAAATTTGATATTTTGGCAAACAATTGCAGTAATTTTTTTTAAGAATTTAGAATATTTTGGCACTTCAAGAGTTATTTTTAGACATGGGTGTATATTGAGGAAAGGCCAGTCCAAATGGTAGACTGGTACCCATTCGTTTAAATAACTGAATCTACGACTGGGAATGGCTACTGCATTCTGTCCTATGATTAGTCAATAGATACGACCGTCCGAAGAATTCAACCAATCAGAGCTCATGTTCTAAAAGTGTAAACAATACGGTTTGGCGCGCTTTTACTAAGGGACGCTACTCTAAGTCACTTACACTACTTACGCTAGTCTAAGTCGTTTACAGAGTTGCTTCCCCTGTCCAGGCCGTGTACATGACCGTGAGATTAGCTATAACCGTACCTAAATTCGTAGTAAATTTCAGGTACGGGAACCAGACTATCCAAATGGTTGCCCGAAGAGGGTCATGTCAAAAAGGGGCCAAAAAGTCTGTGATAAAAGGGATCATGCCATATCAAATTTGCTTGTTTTGGATGTATGAAGGATTGTTCTTGAATTTGAGGTAAGCCATAACATTTTTGCGGACTCATGGGCTGAGCTATAAGCCAAAACGTTATAATGGTCGGCTATGGGAAACGTAATACTTCCATCTAACCTAAATATGAACTCTTCCAAAGTTGTTGTTGTTCCATTAATTTGACATTTCAGCAGCAATAACTTCCGGTTCTGATTTTTCTGCAGCCGATCCATTCTGTGTAAGCTATTTACATGTTTTTCTGGCCCATATCAAAATATTTTGGTTATATTGCATCAGAATTCACTTATCTGTTCACCTTTCTGTCTGTCTCAGGCCATTTTAACATGGAAAATCAACATTTCCCTAAATAACTCACACACTATTTCAGTTACAAAGTTGAAATTTGGTGGGGATACACATCTTCATAACATGTATCTCCTGATACCAAGGTCAAGGTCATTCATCAAGGTCAAGGTCATATCTGAAAGCCAATTTGATTGAAAATTTGACATGATTTTTCTTCATTTTTGCACATACTACAAACATGTGAAAGCTATAAGGCTCTATATTTGTTGAATATGCACATCATATCATTGAGTTTAACTTTGTTCCAAGGTCAAGGTCATCCATGAAGGTCAAGGTCAAGTTTCAAGGTCATTTTTTTTCAGTAAAAAATGTTTTTTCATGAGGGCGGGGGGGGGGAGTTCCTTGTTTTTTTCCTTCTTGACAAATAGATACTGTTCATGCACTTTGTTTGACTCTTTGATGCACATACAAGTCTAGAAATGACCATATTTTATCATTTTCTAGTTTTTCTGTGGGCTTTGTGCTGGTTTTATACAAGATTTTCTCTTTATTTTAGAAATTATCTGCAATGGCTCCTTAGGTTGTAGTCATCACCCCAAATGATTTTCACAAGACATAGATCAGCCCGCTACATGAGATAGTTCTCATATTGACGGGCTCAGACCATTGAATCGCACTCTGAGCTTTGACTTCAATCATCAACCGGGTTGTTCTGCAGTTTGGTAAGGAAGATTTGTTTGCTTACTTCATTCTTTTTGCTAATCTGAGTGTTTAAAATCAGTTTAGCTGAAAGTGAAGTATGTAATGCAGTTGGCTGATGCATTGTTCTATGTATAGGATTATAAAAACAGTAAAATAGTGGGTTGAAGGGTCTGATTTTGGCATGTTTGCTTAAAGCAAATACAAATTAGACTGTTGAAACCCTGTTTTCTGTTATTTTGGTTTATTCTATACTTAAAAATATTGGATTTTTAAGGCCCCAATGATGACAGGCCCCTTTTCCTGTGCCCTCCATGGTCTATTATTCAACTTAAACCTGCTTAAAAGCATGTAAAACTGAGAAAACAATGTCAGAAATTGTAAAACTTGCTTTAAATAACATGTTTTGATATAATTAGAGGGATTAAAAGAAGATTCTGCAGAAATTTGGCTATTTTGAATGTAAAAAAAATCTAATGACTCATCATTTTCAACTATTATGTAATTTTGATTATTCAAATGTAGCTTTTTTTCACATTTTCATTTTAATTTGGAGTTTCTGGGTAAGATGGGATATAACAGACAGATTAATGTGAATATTTAACATTTTTTCCATTGATTATTGGATTTATGAGCAAAGGAAGACTGTGTCATTGCTAAATAGACTCTTGTAATTTGCATCACTGGTGTTAAGGGAAATGCTGATTTCTCCAACATTTTTCAACCAAATGCATTGAAATTCTACATTGATGCAGAGACAATATTGTACTAGCCATATGATCAAATAAAAATACAATTTGTGAAAAATTGTGCCTTTGAGATTTAAAAATAAGCAGAAAATAAAGATTTCTTTTCAAGGATAAAGGGTGACCTCTTAAAATAAATAGTAAAAAATATAAATTGAATTAAATTTCACCTGAAACAGTGATTGATATTACCATAAGTAATAGTTCCACAATGTCAGATGAAAAGGATATGTTAAATATGATTTTAGAGTCTTTCTTTTGAACATTGAAAGTATATGTTTTGATTTAGAAGACTTTTCTAAAATAGTACACTTTTGGCTTAACTTTATTAAGACAGGGTAAAGGGAAATGCCCATTTTTCACAATGTATGGAAAAGTTTTGGCCAGTAATTTGGGATTTAGTCCAAAATAGGTATATGTACTTAAAATTGTCAAAATTTTCAATTCTGAAGCAATAACATTTTTTATTTAGGTTAGGTGGAAGTATTACATTTTCCCGGCATCTGTCAGATTTTGTCCACTGAACGTCCGCACTATAAACAAGGATCAAGGTGAGTTCTGATTGGTCAATAATGTAATAATATAGAATTATTTTTCTTTATTTATAAAATTTGATATTTTGGCAAACAATTGCAGTAATTTTTTTAAGAATTTAGAATATTTTGGCACTTCAAGAGTTATTTTTAGACATGGGTGTATATTGAGGAAAGGCCAGTCCAAATGGTAGACTGGTACCCATTCGTTTAAATAACTGAATCTACGACTGGGAATGGCTACTGCATTCTGTCCTATGATTAGTCAATAGATACGACCGTCCGAAGAATTCAACCAATCAGAGCTCATGTTCTAAAAGTGTAAACAATACGGTTTGGCGCGCTTTTACTAAGGGACGCTACTCTAAGTCACTTACACTACTTACGCTAGTCTAAGTCGTTTACAGAGTTGCTTCCCCTGTCCAGGCCGTGTACATGACCGTGAGATTAGCTATAACCGTACCTAAATTCGTAGTAAATTTCAGGTACGGGAACCAGACTATCCAAATGGTTGCCCGAAGAGGGTCATGTCAAAAAGGGGCCAAAAAGTCTGTGATAAAAGGGATCATGCCATATCAAATTTGCTTGTTTTGGATGTATGAAGGATTGTTCTTGAATTTGAGGTAAGCCATAACATTTTTGCGGACTCATGGGCTGAGCTATAAGCCAAAACGTTATAATGGTCGGCTATGGGAAACGTAATACTTCCATCTAACCTAAATATGAACTCTTCCAAAGTTGTTGTTGTTCCATTAATTTGACATTTCAGCAGCAATAACTTCCGGTTCTGATTTTTCTGCAGCCGATCCATTCTGTGTAAGCTATTTACATGTTTTTCTGGCCCATATCAAAATATTTTGGTTATATTGCATCAGAATTCACTTATCTGTTCACCTTTCTGTCTGTCTCAGGCCATTTTAACATGGAAAATCAACATTTCCCTAAATAACTCACACACTATTTCAGTTACAAAGTTGAAATTTGGTGGGGATACACATCTTCATAACATGTATCTCCTGATACCAAGGTCAAGGTCATTCATCAAGGTCAAGGTCATATCTGAAAGCCAATTTGATTGAAAATTTGACATGATTTTTCTTCATTTTTGCACATACTACAAACATGTGAAAGCTATAAGGCTCTATATTTGTTGAATATGCACATCATATCATTGAGTTTAACTTTGTTCCAAGGTCAAGGTCATCCATGAAGGTCAAGGTCAAGTTTCAAGGTCATTTTTTTCAGTAAAAAATGTTTTTTCATGAGGGCGGGGGGGGGGAGTTCCTTGTTTTTTTCCTTCTTGACAAATAGATACTGTTCATGCACTTTGTTTGACTCTTTGATGCACATACAAGTCTAGAAATGACCATATTTTATCATTTTCTAGTTTTTCTGTGGGCTTTGTGCTGGTTTTATACAAGATTTTCTCTTTATTTTAGAAATTATCTGCAATGGCTCCTTAGGTTGTAGTCATCACCCCAAATGATTTTCACAAGACATAGATCAGCCCGCTACATGAGATAGTTCTCATATTGACGGGCTCAGACCATTGAATCGCACTCTGAGCTTTGACTTCAATCATCAACCGGGTTGTTCTGCAGTTTGGTAAGGAAGATTTGTTTGCTTACTTCATTCTTTTTGCTAATCTGAGTGTTTAAAATCAGTTTAGCTGAAAGTGAAGTATGTAATGCAGTTGGCTGATGCATTGTTCTATGTATAGGATTATAAAAACAGTAAAATAGTGGGTTGAAGGGTCTGATTTTGGCATGTTTGCTTAAAGCAAATACAAATTAGACTGTTGAAACCCTGTTTTCTGTTATTTTGGTTTATTCTATACTTAAAAATATTGGATTTTTAAGGCCCCAATGATGACAGGCCCCTTTTCCTGTGCCCTCCATGGTCTATTATTCAACTTAAACCTGCTTAAAAGCATGTAAAACTGAGAAAACAATGTCAGAAATTGTAAAACTTGCTTTAAATAACATGTTTTGATATAATTAGAGGGATTAAAAGAAGATTCTGCAGAAATTTGGCTATTTTGAATGTAAAAAAAATCTAATGACTCATCATTTTCAACTATTATGTAATTTTGATTATTCAAATGTAGCTTTTTTTCACATTTTCATTTTAATTTGGAGTTTCTGGGTAAGATGGGATATAACAGACAGATTAATGTGAATATTTAACATTTTTTCCATTGATTATTGGATTTATGAGCAAAGGAAGACTGTGTCATTGCTAAATAGACTCTTGTAATTTGCATCACTGGTGTTAAGGGAAATGCTGATTTCTCCAACATTTTTCAACCAAATGCATTGAAATTCTACATTGATGCAGAGACAATATTGTACTAGCCATATGATCAAATAAAAATACAATTTGTGAAAAATTGTGCCTTTGAGATTTAAAAATAAGCAGAAAATAAAGATTTCTTTTCAAGGATAAAGGGTGACCTCTTAAAATAAATAGTAAAAAATATAAATTGAATTAAATTTCACCTGAAACAGTGATTGATATTACCATAAGTAATAGTTCCACAATGTCAGATGAAAAGGATATGTTAAATATGATTTTAGAGTCTTTCTTTTGAACATTGAAAGTATATGTTTTGATTTAGAAGACTTTTCTAAAATAGTACACTTTTGGCTTAACTTTATTAAGACAGGGTAAAGGGAAATGCCCATTTTTCACAATGTATGGAAAAGTTTTGGCCAGTAATTTGGGATTTAGTCCAAAATAGGTATATGTACTTAAAATTGTCAAAATTTTCAATTCTGAAGCAATAACATTTTTTATTTAGGTTAGGTGGAAGTATTACATTTTCCCGGCATCTGTCAGATTTTGTCCACTGAACGTCCGCACTATAAACAAGGATCAAGGTGAGTTCTGATTGGTCAATAATGTAATAATATAGAATTATTTTTCTTTATTTATAAAATTTGATATTTTGGCAAACAATTGCAGTAATTTTTTTTAAGAATTTAGAATATTTTGGCACTTCAAGAGTTATTTTTAGACATGGGTGTATATTGAGGAAAGGCCAGTCCAAATGGTAGACTGGTACCCATTCGTTTAAATAACTGAATCTACGACTGGGAATGGCTACTGCATTCTGTCCTATGATTAGTCAATAGATACGACCGTCCGAAGAATTCAACCAATCAGAGCTCATGTTCTAAAAGTGTAAACAATACGGTTTGGCGCGCTTTTACTAAGGGACGCTACTCTAAGTCACTTACACTACTTACGCTAGTCTAAGTCGTTTACAGAGTTGCTTCCCCTGTCCAGGCCGTGTACATGACCGTGAGATTAGCTATAACCGTACCTAAATTCGTAGTAAATTTCAGGTACGGGAACCAGACTATCCAAATGGTTGCCCGAAGAGGGTCATGTCAAAAAGGGGCCAAAAAGTCTGTGATAAAAGGGATCATGCCATATCAAATTTGCTTGTTTTGGATGTATGAAGGATTGTTCTTGAATTTGAGGTAAGCCATAACATTTTTGCGGACTCATGGGCTGAGCTATAAGCCAAAACGTTATAATGGTCGGCTATGGGAAACGTAATACTTCCATCTAACCTAAATATGAACTCTTCCAAAGTTGTTGTTGTTCCATTAATTTGACATTTCAGCAGCAATAACTTCCGGTTCTGATTTTTCTGCAGCCGATCCATTCTGTGTAAGCTATTTACATGTTTTTCTGGCCCATATCAAAATATTTTGGTTATATTGCATCAGAATTCACTTATCTGTTCACCTTTCTGTCTGTCTCAGGCCATTTTAACATGGAAAATCAACATTTCCCTAAATAACTCACACACTATTTCAGTTACAAAGTTGAAATTTGGTGGGGATACACATCTTCATAACATGTATCTCCTGATACCAAGGTCAAGGTCATTCATCAAGGTCAAGGTCATATCTGAAAGCCAATTTGATTGAAAATTTGACATGATTTTTCTTCATTTTTGCACATACTACAAACATGTGAAAGCTATAAGGCTCTATATTTGTTGAATATGCACATCATATCATTGAGTTTAACTTTGTTCCAAGGTCAAGGTCATCCATGAAGGTCAAGGTCAAGTTTCAAGGTCATTTTTTTCAGTAAAAAATGTTTTTTCATGAGGGCGGGGGGGGGGAGTTCCTTGTTTTTTTCCTTCTTGACAAATAGATACTGTTCATGCACTTTGTTTGACTCTTTGATGCACATACAAGTCTAGAAATGACCATATTTTATCATTTTCTAGTTTTTCTGTGGGCTTTGTGCTGGTTTTATACAAGATTTTCTCTTTATTTTAGAAATTATCTGCAATGGCTCCTTAGGTTGTAGTCATCACCCCAAATGATTTTCACAAGACATAGATCAGCCCGCTACATGAGATAGTTCTCATATTGACGGGCTCAGACCATTGAATCGCACTCTGAGCTTTGACTTCAATCATCAACCGGGTTGTTCTGCAGTTTGGTAAGGAAGATTTGTTTGCTTACTTCATTCTTTTTGCTAATCTGAGTGTTTAAAATCAGTTTAGCTGAAAGTGAAGTATGTAATGCAGTTGGCTGATGCATTGTTCTATGTATAGGATTATAAAAACAGTAAAATAGTGGGTTGAAGGGTCTGATTTTGGCATGTTTGCTTAAAGCAAATACAAATTAGACTGTTGAAACCCTGTTTTCTGTTATTTTGGTTTATTCTATACTTAAAAATATTGGATTTTTAAGGCCCCAATGATGACAGGCCCCTTTTCCTGTGCCCTCCATGGTCTATTATTCAACTTAAACCTGCTTAAAAGCATGTAAAACTGAGAAAACAATGTCAGAAATTGTAAAACTTGCTTTAAATAACATGTTTTGATATAATTAGAGGGATTAAAAGAAGATTCTGCAGAAATTTGGCTATTTTGAATGTAAAAAAAATCTAATGACTCATCATTTTCAACTATTATGTAATTTTGATTATTCAAATGTAGCTTTTTTTCACATTTTCATTTTAATTTGGAGTTTCTGGGTAAGATGGGATATAACAGACAGATTAATGTGAATATTTAACATTTTTTCCATTGATTATTGGATTTATGAGCAAAGGAAGACTGTGTCATTGCTAAATAGACTCTTGTAATTTGCATCACTGGTGTTAAGGGAAATGCTGATTTCTCCAACATTTTTCAACCAAATGCATTGAAATTCTACATTGATGCAGAGACAATATTGTACTAGCCATATGATCAAATAAAAATACAATTTGTGAAAAATTGTGCCTTTGAGATTTAAAAATAAGCAGAAAATAAAGATTTCTTTTCAAGGATAAAGGGTGACCTCTTAAAATAAATAGTAAAAAATATAAATTGAATTAAATTTCACCTGAAACAGTGATTGATATTACCATAAGTAATAGTTCCACAATGTCAGATGAAAAGGATATGTTAAATATGATTTTAGAGTCTTTCTTTTGAACATTGAAAGTATATGTTTTGATTTAGAAGACTTTTCTAAAATAGTACACTTTTGGCTTAACTTTATTAAGACAGGGTAAAGGGAAATGCCCATTTTTCACAATGTATGGAAAAGTTTTGGCCAGTAATTTGGGATTTAGTCCAAAATAGGTATATGTACTTAAAATTGTCAAAATTTTCAATTCTGAAGC